>BSSO01002660.1:0-18625 GCA_030267885.1 Mesembryanthemum crystallinum
ATATAATCAAATATATATGGGTAAAATTAACGGATGGTAGGCTAAGAAGTATATGATCTTAGGATCAAAGACAATTTTGGATGTAAAAAAGCCAAGCGACTGCCTTCTTGAAAAGAAATTAAAGGGAGAAAAAAGGATTTATCTCTTAAGACACATGCGGATGTCATTTCAAACCCGAATACTAATATTGAAGGTAATAGATAGATAGATAGATAGATAGATAGATAGATAGATATAGATAATTATGTTTAATTTATTAATTAATTGGTTTATGACTCTTGACATTTGAAAACTATATGATAACCTTATAAATAGGTGATCATTTACATTAAAGTAATATAGCTAAAATTACATGATTATATTTTTTCAAATTGGAATTGTAATCTAGAGGGTCTGCCACTAAGCTACCCTCTTGGTCTCTCCAAGTCTAAATTATTTAATTTGAGATATTTTGAATTAACATAACTAATTTGGGTCAATACCAACCAAACTAAGGTGATAAGCTTGAGCTTAATGCCTCCTTAAGCATATACATCAGTGGTTGTTTCACTATGCCTTTGTTGTCGAATTTTTGAGTTCCCAATCATATTTCTTATGGTATTGTTTTTCTTGGATTTGATACAAGAATATGCCATCGTCTTGTGCTCTCCAAAAGCAGTGTCGTCCACCACATAACTTGTCCACGAAGTCTTGCATGTCCTTGAACACATCAAAAACCTTTTGCGCCTTGTGCGGGATGGTGAGGCCGCAAAAGTAGAGCCTTGTGGCACCGAGTATGAAAGTCGATTTCAGACGATGTGTGAAATTACCGTGTAACGGAAGATGTACAAGACCGAGATCCTCTTCCTTTGATTTGCAATGAACATTTAGGGTGCTATTGCTCAATGCATTCTCGATGTTAAACTCGTAATGAGCAGGCGTTATTGACCAACCCGTGACATATGGGTTTTCATTGAGGTCAAAGACTAATAACAAGGCCAGTAATATCACGTATGCATGGCTAGGTTTTGGGACAATTCTTGTGTGCGCCATGGTTAATAAAATTACTTCGTGAAGAAATTGATCAATTTTTGATTAGATGAAGGATAATTAAGAGCGAGCTTCCATCTTTGTCCTATTGCAACACCTTTATAGAATTTTGCTTCTCTTCTATAACCAATAATACACTTGATGGAGAGAATTAATTTTCTAATTTTTCTTAGAGAAATTTAGAAAAGGATATGTATCCCATTACTAAAATAATAATAATACAAGGGGAGAATAGCCATCTTATTTATGTTGCAAGGCATGTATGTAAGAGAATTTGATGGAATATATGCTCTAACAATTCTTTTCCATTCAATTGTTTCGAGAACTAGTGTCCTGTAATCCGTTAATGTACATGTTGCATAAATGGGCATCTAAATTATTGAAGTCATCTGTTTTTTATTTATTTTTTTATTGGAGGGGGGTTGATGCATGGATGGTTAAAAATTTAAAAACCTGATTTATTATGATGGCATCATGAGATGTTTGGCCCACTGGTAAACAAGCTTTGACTTATACATCAGTCATGGGTTTAAGCCTCAACAAAAAATTTATTGAAGGTCATCTGTTTTTTATTTTTTTTTTATTGGATGGGGGGTGATGAATGGATGGTTAAAGAGTTAAAAAAACTAATCTATCATGATGGCATCATGAGTTATAACAAATGATCCAGCATAACAATGCACAACTTTACCATTAATAATGATACCAACTCATAAAGGTCTGAATATATTGATATCAAATTTCAAACAATAATGTACCCAAAAATCCATATAAGTATTTATAGCTATAAAATAACTCCTCTTTTCTATAAAGTATATATAAATATATATATATATATATATCATGGTCCAACAATGTTTAAAAGTGTAATGAATAAATTTAGGAACTCATTCTCATTATAATTTCATACTTATTAGTAAATAATAAGGAAGACATATTTAATTTGTTTGGTTACCCCTATCCCTCCTTATTTTTTCATTTTTTGGGAGTTGTATACAAAGGAATCGAATAAAAAGAGGATTATTCTCGATCTCTTTCTCTTTCTCTTTCTCTTTCTTAATCTTGGTTGTCTTTACCTCATCAAAAGTGGTAGATAAGTCAAATTTCCAACTAAATTGCATTGTCCAAGCATGTTTCAAGCAAAATTTAGGTGGTTATATATAAAAATTATGAAAAGAGAACATGAATGAAAGAAAGAAAAATAATTTTTGAAAGACATATTGAGACAGTAGTAGAGCACAGGAAATCCGTGAAAGAAACAACAAAAAAATATCCATGAAACAACTCCATATACTTAGGATATTGATAACCTTGTTCGTAATAATACTAGCAACGAATCTTTCTCCACAATCTGTATTGGTCAAGGGATGGGCTGTTGGCCCTTGGCGTCACGAATTCAACATTGAGAATGCAATGAAAGAAGGTGTGCTGAACATTCATTGCAAATCCGATAACGATGATCTAGGGCTCGTGCGCCTTCCAGTACATAACAACTACACGCATGCATTTTATACCCAACTCTTCCAAACCAAGCACTACTTTTGCGATCTCACGGCTCCTGGTCGTGCTCACAAGGTGTTTGACACCTTCAAAGACGTGATCGAATTCGTCGATTGTCAATGTGGGGGGAGACATTGTTTTTGGAAGGCCACTGAAGACGGGATCTTTTTGTTTCATATACAAAAGAAACAATATTTCAAGAAGTATGACTGGGATAGTAAAAAGCCTGATGATGATGAAGATCCTGAGGAATTAGTGCTACCACGTTATTTATGGAACTAACCCATGTTGCACCCTCTACGTAAAACCTTGTAGTTGTTATTCTAGGTAAATATATATGTTTCTTATCTTTTCTGTCTAATTCGTTGATATTATAATAATATTCAACGTGATAATTTATTAGATCCGTTGGCCATCGTACGCGTCATGATGAATTCAACATTAACATCTATTTGTTGACAAATTCTATCATATTCTCAAATAAATAAATCTAAAACGTATTTTGTAACTATATATTGAATCATTTTGTATGTATAGGACCCAATAATTGTGATACTAATTTAATATAGTAGACTCTTAATATTCATAGAGGTGTTGGGTTCTTTTATCAAAAACGAAAGTCTTATTTTTACTAAATTAATTGAGACTTTTTTATACGTTGTCATTTCAACTAAGGCACATCTTATCATTTCCCTTTCTTTTATTTTAACAATCGAAAATCTAGATGGATTCTTTGGCTAAGAAGGCATTTATCTTAATTTTGTCTTTTTACTCTTCACTATATAATTACATACCCCAAAACTATCATGCTAGATATGACAATAATAACATAATACCATAAATATCTAAACTGATCATATCATTGTCATAATAACTAGATCTCACTCCACAAAGCCTATAAATTAGAGCTAGACGTACTACAAATTAAAGACAATTGACAAGACCAAAATAAACAAATACTCCCATTTACAAATATTTTCAGAAACCAAAACCAACAAAACCCCAAAGAGATATATATGAAGATCATAGTATCCATATTATGCTTATTACTAGCTCTGACGACCATGTTCACCATGAATCCACAATGTGCCAATGGCTGGAGCTTATTGCCAGCTCGTTACTGGTTAAGCGTCGAAAATAAGTTAACTAGGGACACCCTAGGCGCACATTGCTTCGAAGTCAAGCATGACAACGATCTCGGCTTTAAACAGGTTCCTGTCAATGGCTACTTTAACTGGACATTCAGGACCGATTTTTGGACAAAATCGCTATGGCAGTGTAACTTTACCTGGCCTGACCATGGCCATAAATTCAATTACGAAGTGTTCGAGAACGATCAAGGGTTTGTTGATCATGACTGTGGTGGTGGAAGACATTGTTTTTGGAAAGTTCAAGATGATGGGTTCTATTTGTATGCTGTGTACAAGAAAGAGTTTGTTAAGAAGGCCGATTGGGATAAACCCTAAATCGCTTAATTAGTTATTAAGTAATAATACTCTATGTGAAAAACAACAATAATAAATGAAGTTTTTAATTTGGTTGCAAAATCCATTTTATTTGTTTGTATTATTCTTTTTTGACTGCTCTCTTTCCTATTTATCTCATTTTCTCGTTTGATTTATCAAGAATTTAGAGACTTCGGAGATCAAGCCACATCGTACAGGTGGTTGCCAGTTGCTAGTTTTTGGTTTTGAAAAATTTTCAACTCTTTGTAAAAATTTAATTTAAAGCTGAATTTTTTTTTTTTTTTTTGTGGTTACAGTTCTCTGCTTAATTTTCAAAACTGACAACAGAAAACTGGAAATCAAAAAAAGTGGTTTCCAAAAACTGGTTTTGAATTTTAAAAAAAAACTGAAAACTGGCAACTGGAAACCACCCCTAACAAGGACTTAATTATTTAGATTGAACTTTTCGATTTTAACCTATGGGGAATCTACATATGAAATCATAGGCATGCAAGTGCATATCCACAATATATTTCCTTTTGGTTTTATGTGACTGAAAATAATTATTGATGACACACCAATAATGCACACCCTGGCCTACACAACTTATAGTCTACCATGTATACCATTATGTAATTCATGGATACACCACTGTATCCTTATTTGCTACATTTGTAAGTACCTAAAATTTGACCAAAAGAAAATTTAGGAAAAAAAATAATGTTTAGACCTAAACTTCTAATTCTAATGAGAGAATTTAGGATTCCAATTTTTACGCATGAGTAATCTGGCTAAATTAGGTTTATTCAGTTCACAAAACATTTGCTATTTTAACTTACAAGATAATTTTCATTAAAGCTTTTTTTTTCCCTTGATACTAATCGGTTACTTAATTGAAAATTGAGGTCCTTATTTATATCCATTGAAAAATCTCATTGTTTAATCGGTCAAACCGAAAAATAAGGTTTGTTCTATTTTGAATTACCCTATATTCTATTTCTAAGAGTACCTTTAAATATTTGTCCATTATTATTAGCTTACAATATTTGTTCTTATCGTTAGTTTCGATATTGCCCTAGAATTCGTTATGTTATTGAAATAATTGAAATTCTTTTAAATGAAGATTCCAGACCAGAAAACCAAAATTGTGGTGAATTTGCGGTAATCTCATTTTTTTTTTAATACCCTATGGAGGCCGGAGCTTTTTTTAATACCTATATGTTATATGGGGTGTTTTTTTAATACCCATCTGACAATGTGGCCCCCAAATATAAGGCAGGAAGTTTATTCAATCAGTTGTTGGAAAGGGGGTAGGATTCCGTAAAAAGAACAAAGAGGTGGATCAATCTCTATATTGCGTATAAAACAATACCATTCCTCATGTTAAGTTTTATAAATACTTTTATGCACTTAACTAAACTTAAACTTAACTATTAATAATTCAAATGATATGATGATTAAAAACATAGGTATATTTAATTTGTTGATTTAGTCTTGAAAAGTAGTAGAAACTGCTTTTATGATTCTAGCTTTTGTAGGTAAACAATTAATAGTCAAAGATTACTTTCGAATCTTTTAAAGCTCTATATGACAAGATCAAATCTAGACAAAATAGTGAATAACTTAAAACCTTTTAATTGTGTACGCATCGCGTGCAATAAAAAAACTACCGTTAAGTGGCGATAAATCTATAAAAGAAAAAAAAATAAAAATTAAAGAGATTCCTTATTTTATTTGGGTGCGAAGAGGAGAATTGAAACGGCAAAACAATGTGAAATCGAAAACCATTTGCCTATATATACTTATAATGATACACCTTCATATAAACACCTTCATATAAACAATCTAAAAAGAAGGGCTTCCATTTAGTGGCCCCTCTCTGTTTGAGTCTCTCACAGATAGTGAACGTTTACTATCCCCAAAATGTAAGCAAGCAATTCGTCGAACACCTTGTGATCATCTATTACAAATGGGTGCTATACAACACCATTTGCATGTTTGTTCTGCCCATTTGCTGATTTTTTTTTTTTTTTTTATCTCTTTCACCATTGATGTTTATGCTTCATCTTTTTTTTGCATTTGTGGGTTGTTTTTGTGCTTAAATTTGGCTTTGATTTTTGGGTTTTGTATTTGTAGGGATAATGGAGGAACGTTGAAGCCAATGGATGCAGAGCAACTGAGAGAGTATGGTCATCAAATGGTCGATTTTGTTGCTGATTACTATAAGTCCATTGAGGATTTCCCTGTTCTCAGCCAAGTTCAGGTCTCTCACTCTCTCTCTGCTTTTTTTTTTTTTNTGGAGTTGGTTCTTGAACATGGGGATGATGATGATGATGATGATGATGATGATGATGATGATACTGATAACGATAGTGCTAAACTAAAACTAATTTCAGAGTTGATGAATCCAGGGAGAAATGGGAAATTTAAGTTTTGTTTTTCAATGGAAGGTGAATGAGGGTTTATTATGGTCTAATCTGCTTTCATTTTTCTTCCAAAATGGGGGATAATGGATGGAAACTGGAAAGCAACACATTGTGGTGCAGGCAGCTATTGGGTATGTTGTTGTGCGGTAGTGACCTTTTAGTTCGAATCCTGACATGGGTTCCAGCTGTTTACTCCATCTTTTTAGTGATGTTTTTGTTTTTTCATGTCATAATATTAGTATCTAGTTTATACTCATATATTTTAAAGAATTCGAAGAGCAAAAATATCACTTAAAAACAAATGGAGGGAGTACCAAAAAGACAAATATTCGTCGTTTGGTGGGTATAAGAAAACACAGTACTTGTTAGGAAGTGCAAACTTTGTGAGTTGTTTGGTTGACAAAAACGTAGGAGTAGAGAAGTGGAATTAGAACTTTCAACAAATTTAAAGTTCTCACAAAATGGAGAAAGTTACTTACCTACTTGGCATTGATCATTATAACTTTCTTTTTTTTTTTTTTTTTTTCCCTGGCATTCAAATAATTCCGTGTAAGTTAAGATTTTTATGCCCAGAATTAAGTTGTCACATGCTTCAAATATAAGGAGTTATTGTAATTCGTCCAAAACACCTTTGAATAAATCTATTTTGTTATCTTTTCCCCCACCAGGCTTCCAAACAAAGTGTACTGCAATTGAATTCAACTGCAGATTTGAAAGTTGAGTACCTTGAGCTTATCAGCTTCTTTTGCTGGCCAATGTCTTTTCTTCCTCTTAGAAGCCAATAGGCTATATATCTATGGTTGTGCCGAATGTTAGGAACCCACATTTGTCTTCAAAGCCAACAGCTCACATAAATCATGTCAAGCTGGCATTAGACTTGTCATATTCAAAGCACAGGACGATCTAAGTATCTAACCAATGTTTACAATTACAAACCAAACTTCGCAAGCTAGAAAGGATAGTATTGTACAATCAACACATAGTCCTCTACCGTTTATATTATTTTTGCGGACATCTAAGTATATATAGTAGTAGTGACTATTTATTTCCTAATGAATGGTGTATAACGTAGTGATTGTTTGATAAATATTATGATAGTAATCCTAGGTGGGCAGGTGGGTCAGGATATAAAGGTTCATGTGTTAGATAAGACAATGATATTAGTGGCTTTTGTTGAGCTTGGACTTGGACATTACAGTAATGGTAGTGGTGGGGTAGTTGCCTCTTGGGAAATGTTGGTTTTAGCAATAAAGAGCAGAAAAAGTTAAGAGTGATGAGGTAACCCTATTGAAAATAATTGTGAAGATAATGTGAATATTATAAGTCGCAAACTCGGAAAGATAAAGATTATGGTAATGGAAGTGAATGGGTAGTTTCCAGTTGAGGAATTAGGATTGCTTCTTCTGATCTATCCCACATTGAAGGGTAGACACAAAGAGATAGGATACTAATACTAATGAGTTTCACAGATGAGAAGTTGATGATTAAAATATTATTAATTTTTTAAAATTTTTTAGTTAGGACACCCCTGTGAAAATTCTGGATCTGCTATATTCTAATAAATGTCATTTAAATAAGTTCAAAGATTCTCTCTACCGGTTCTTTTCTCTTTTTCTAAGCATAAACCCATGAGCAAGGGACCTCCATGTTCATGAATATATAATTATTCACCTTGCTTCATTGCTACTTCTAAATTTTTTTAAGTGCAGTGATAAGTGAGTCCTGCATGAGCTTTTTTCGTTTGGGTTTTTTTTTTTATATATTTTTTAAGCCAGCCAATTTGATCAACTGAAAAGTTCCAATGGTAATGATAAATGCGTCGAAGTCTTCTGCCTTTAATGCTTTTTTTGTACTCCATATGTTGCTTAACCACTTGCTAGTTAGTGGATTTTCACTTAAAAATAATAGTAGCTAGTTGTTCAACTACGAAAAACTAATGTTAATTTTAGTCTCAATGAGTGGAACATCACGAGATAAACATATGTGGATTGCCATTATTGCAAGTCCAGGAACAGGGCTTCCTAGTGTTATGGGTATCCCGCTCTTTACTTTTTTCAAATCCTCCTCTTGGGTACTTCTTTGGAAATTTTAAAAGCAAGATACTACATGTTAGAGTGATGGATTCACTTTTCTATATTTTCTTATTTATGTCCCATGGATTCAGTCAATTTGCCTTACTAATGGGGCATTTACTTGAATGTAAGAATTATTACTGTAATACAGTGTGATGAGTATAATACAGTTATACACATACTTATACTCTGAGGACTTGTAGTTTTAAAGTTGGTTGGAAATATCAATACTTCTAGTCATATAATGATGATTACGACAATTAAACTTGAGCAATTGTGAGTTGTGACTACCTTAACTCATGTAATCAATTATACTCTTCTCATATGACACATCTCCCTTCTTTCTTTTTTGCCTCTACCTACTCTTAATAAAGTGATGCATTGCACATAATTCATTTTTGCATCTAAGTAAATGTGCCTTAAGGCTTTTCTGTGTTATGCAGCCAGGGTATCTTCGTAAACTTGTACCAACGTCACCACCTGCTCATGCAGAATCTTTACAAGATATCCTTGATGGTAAGGTCCCGGTTCATTTTCAATCATTTCACACAAGTTTATTTAGCGAGTTCAAGTACGTTTAATGTACTTTCCAAATCACTTAACTATATCTGTTGTTACGAAAGGAAAATTTGTATTACTTGGAGGTTACTGATAGCATACGAACTACGACAAAGGTTGTGACTTCTGAGGCCCAAAGATCCATTAACAAACCGGAGACAGAAGTCACAGGACAAATCAAGAGCAATTCATTTAACTATATTAGAGAACTAATTTATATTATCTTACGTAGTTGCCTTTGAATTTTTTCATGTGTCATAGAGTGAGATTGATAGGGATGAATTGGTACTTTTGCAGATGTAAGAACAAAAATACTACAAGGGGTAACACATTGGCAGAGTCCTGGCTTTTTTGCATATTTCTCATCTAATAGCAGTACGGCGGGGTTCCTTGGAGAAATGCTTAGTGCTGGTCTCAACATTGTTGGCTTTAGTTGGATGAGCTGTCCAGCTGCAACAGAACTAGAAGTCATTGTTTTAGATTGGCTTGCTAAGTTGCTGAAGTTACCTGATGTGTTCCTTTCTACCGGTAGGTCTGAGTAACACTGGTTGTTTCTTATTCATCAAAAACTTGTCTGTTCTTAGATGTAACATATGTCAAGCTTCTTCTTATCCTCTATGGGTGATTCTAACAACTGATGTTACTTTGTGAATTGAACATTGCAGGACAAGGTGGTGGTGTGATACAAGGAACTGCGAGTGAAGCTGTTCTAGTTGCATTACTGGCTGCCCGTGATAAGATGTTGAAAAAGCATGGGAAAGAGTCTCTCGGGAAACTTGTTGTATATTCATCAGATCAAGCACATTCATCTGTACAGAAAGCCTGTCAGGTAATTATGTTAGGTCATGCTATCCGGTCACTTCATTCTTCCACTATATAAGTGCATGCATCTAGGACTCCTCAGTGGAGTCGATTTGTGAACTTGGGCCAGTGATATAGAGCCAAATCTTCAAGGCTTCTTGCCAGAAAAACCAGGAGACTATTTATCATCCTACAGATCATCCTACAGTGGTCAAATCATGTGAAGGTTCTCTTAAAGTTATGTGAATAAAGGGTTATAATGCAGAAAAAGAGAGTGACAGACGCAAAGGAGCTATTTGCATAGGTCTTACAAACAATAAGTATGGTAACTAGAGATCAATACTTGGCTTTTGTGATGGCAATCGAGTTTTGTGATTCGAATGAGGCACAAGCCTATTTTGGCAATTAATATGCTGAAGCTTTTTAAAATATAAATGTAGAATTGTAGCATGCTCAGGATTGTGCACATAGAAAGTACATAGTTTGGTAATCATAGCAGATTATGTCATTTCGGTAAGTACTCAAATTTATGTTGGCGTCTTTTCTGTCTATGGAAGATTGCAGGAATTCATCCAGAGAATTTTAGAATGCTGAGGACAGATTCTTCAACTGATTATGCCCTTTCCCCTGAAGCATTTTCAGAAGCCATATCACAAGATGTTGCTTCTGGTCTCCTACCCCTTCTTTTAAGTGCTACTGTGAGAAAAACATACAACACACTCTCTTTCTCTCTCTCCCCCCTCCCCCCCAAATTGCCCTGCTCAAGGGAGATGTACAAATTTAATGTTTTCTTTACTCTTAAAGTTATTGCAACATTGAGTAAACATTACAAGACTGCTTGCAGGTTGGCACCACCTCATCAACAGCAGTTGATCCATTGCTTGCTCTTGGAGAGGTTGCTAAGGTATTCATGTTGAATAATTCTTCAAAACATGAATCAGACTTTTGCACCTTATGTTATAGATATTTTGCATTCTACAATCCTTCCCTGATAAAAGAAAAGAAAAATTCTATATATCTGTATTTCCTTACTCTTTGAGTTCGATATAATTAACTAGTTTGTACCCCTTGCGACGATGCACGGATTAGAATTGTGATAAGTTGATTGTTATAATATCATTATCACATTTTTCTTTTTCTTTCTTTTTTTTTATGAGTTCATTTAACATTTTTTTTCTTGAAATTATGTGTTTATTCGCTTTAATGTGAAATTTTGCATCACATAATGCATGCTATTCAAAATGAAATTTACTCATGTTTATAATCTTATCTAATTAGGCGTGAGTGGAACCAAAAAACATGCCTATTGTAAATGGATTTTTTGCCTATTAGAATTGGTTAATTTTGTATTAGAATTGGTAATCTATTTTACTATTTGGTTAACTTATAAACATAGATGTCCTTTTAGGGAAAAAAATTGGGTGAGCTATTATTCTATTAGAACTACAATTGCTAACCAAGTGAATTTGATAGATCTTCGTTTATTTTACTTTGAACGTTCTTTTATATAACATTATTAAAAATTGAATCAAAAATGAGTTAAATGAAGATATTTAATGTCATATTATAAATAGTTCAGAAAAAAGTAGCATATATGAATGTTGGAGAAGTTGGTAAAGAGTTAGTATCAAAACTTTAAGGTTTGGAGTTCGAATCTTCTTAGCTATGTTTTTTCTTCTACGTATATGTGGCAGTATTAAGCGATGACATGGCATGCTGATGTGTCTGGCTGCGGTTGAATCATCGTGTTTTAAACTAATTATATAGATATAGATTTCTCATCTCCCTGGAGCTCAAATTCTGTCTTTCCGCATTATATAAATGCCATAATTTGGGGGTCTTTTTCCTTTATCTTAGGCTTCTTTACTGCCCATCTTCATCCTTCTCAGACAAATTTGTTTGTACACCTATGTTGGCAGAATTCTTAACTGAAGATGTAGCATCCTGCATCCCATTAGGAATAACATAGAGAAGCACATCTCAATAATCAGCACCTCAAATTCCTTTGTGCTAGCTTAATTAGTCTAGTTACTAAAATCTACTCAGACGATCAAGAAGATCAAATTCCACATAGGATAGTCACCTTGATTATATGCCACTATGCCTGACCACCTTATCAATCATTGAAACGCAATATGGATAAGACATGCTAACATTTCATAAGCAAAAGATTTGTCAGAGTTTATGCTGTAATAATTTTAGTGGCATGGGCGTTTCTCACTCCATCTGGCTAGTCTAGGATGATTTTTATGCTATTAGATCCTTGTTTTCCAGTATTTAGTTTCAAATGTTAGAGAGAAGTCTATAAATGCCTAGTTTCTTCTGAGTTTTCAGCTGCTTTTTTCTACAGATTTAGGTCTACTGCCAAACCATGTTTTATATGTCAATCATCTTATAGATCTGCCTCGTTTCTGGAAAAGAATAGAAAGCTAGCTAGAAGCCGCAATTCATTCAATTAGGCAATATCATGGCATTGTTAGGAAAAGTACAGCTTATCTGGTCAAACCTCCTTAAAACAAATTTAAGCTGTGAATGTTAACTATAACATTATGATGTCACTATTATGACATAAGCTTTTCTATTTTGCAATGTTGCAGAGTAATGGAATTTGGCTTCATGTTGATGCTGCTTATGCTGGAAGTGCTTGTATATGCCCTGAATATCGCCACTACATTGATGGTGTTGAATTGGCAGATTCATTTAACTTTAATGCACACAAATGGTTGCTTACAAATTTTGACTGCTCAGCTCTCTGGGTTAAGGTCCGCAGTATAATATTCTTTGCACATTTCACTGCTGAAACCATTCCTTATGTCTATCTCTGCTTTGCATACTATTGCTTCTTCTCAGACATTAAATCTTTGAATTTATGTCTCACCTTGCAAAAATATTGTGGAAGACAAGGCCTCTGAGTGATGATTGTAAACAAAGCCTTGATGTCTTAATGACTAACTTGAGGATTTTATGGACTTTCCTGTTTACAGGACAGAGGTGCTCTGATTCAATCCTTGTCTACGTATCCAGAGTATTTGAGAAACAAAGTAAGTTCTTATGATGCTTTTGCTATCTCAATGACCTGCGCAACAGCCTTATTATGTAACAGTAATACACTTAGGACAGGTACTTCAATGAATGAGCTACTTCCCTCGCCACATCATGCTGTGTGATTTTGGCATAATATCTCTTTGCATTACTATTGACCGTGCGTATAACAGTATGTGATAGTGTGCATTGACCTGAACTTAAATCAGACTACTGATGTTAGCATGTGCAGATCTATTGGTGTTTGATACATGATTTTTGTGCAGTGCATATACTATATGCTAGTTAAACAAACCTGTCTGCTCGTAAAATATGATTCAAACATGTTGGCTTTTACAAGTGACAATCTGTCTGAAAATTACTTATCTGTTTTGTTTCATGGAAGTTATGTTTTCTTCAAGTCCACTGGCCTCAAGTGAATAATGTGTACTGGTTTTAGCTTTTCAGTAGCTGTTTACTGTTGAAGCCTCTTATATCTGATAAACTTCTCTCATGAATACGATTGTATAACAGGCTTCTGAAGCAAACATGGTTGTGGATTACAAAGACTGGCAAATTCCTCTTGGACGTCGATTCAGGTTCTCCTCAAAACATTTACTAACAGGATTTGTTAGAAACTTCCATCTGATGTTGGTCTAATTTGAAGTGTTCGAGTGTCGTATAATATCTGAACGCCTAATGCCTATACCACATAATATCCAGCTTAGCTCCATCTTTGAAATCTCGGATGCTGAATCTGCATCCATGCTATGGTCTTCAATATGCTTTTCCTTAGATGAAGCCTGTTTGATTCTGTATGATTCTTCAACCTTCTTCAATTTTGGTTGGGGGCAGAGAGTTTCTTTTTATGTGATTCTTTATTATTTTGAGAAAGATCCATCATCTGTTTTTTCGAAAAGCTTAGATGACTTAAGCTTTTTCTTTCTTCATTTTCTTCCACCCATAGAATATTGTTAGGTTGATGAATTTTGCCTGACATTTTTAAGGAAAGTGTTTTTGAACTAATGGCACTTCTACTCCCAAGATTCTGTTTCGACAAGAATTGACAGTCTTCTTCCTAAGACATAACACAATGGAAGATCGATGAGTATGGTGTTCTTAAAGGATCGTGAATGTTAAATAATGTGTATTCTTGTAACAGATAATAGTAAAACCAAAAATAACTTTCTCAAATTACTCTGACCTTGTCCATACATGAATCACAGTGCTATCATACAATCCTTTGGTGTTTGTTAACGTGAACTTCACTTGGCTTAATTGCACTATGCAATTACTCTGCAGATCTTTGAAACTATGGATGGTTCTAAGGTTATATGGCCAGGAGGGCCTACAGTCGTATATAAGAAATCATATAGCATTAGCGAAACAGTTTGAAGAGCTTGTTCGTCAAGATCCAAGATTTGAGGTAACCTCTTTTAAGATTATATCACATACCGTAGTTTTGTTTCTGGATGCTGGATGTAACATTTTCATGTACAGAGTACAGCCAAGTCATCCATCATTTACGTTTATCGATGTTCTTATGGCATACAGGTGATCACTCCTAGGAAGTTCTCATTAGTGTGTTTCCGGTTGCTGCCTCCAGTTAGTGACCAAAGCGGTTGTGATAAGTTAAACCGTGAGCTCTTGGAAGCTGTCAACTCCAATGGAACAATATTCATTTCTCACACGGTATATGCTTCCATTATTGACCTCTTTGGATTTAGTTAAAGTGAATATGAAAGTTGGTTTTACTTTGTTCCCAATCAGTAAGTCGTTGCATTACTAACGTTTAGCCGGGTTTTCCTTGTCGACTGCGCAACATATACAGGTTCTATCCGGCAAGTATGTGTTGCGTTTTGCCGTTGGAGCTCCGCTAACAGAAGAGAGGCATATAAATGCAGCATGGAAACTCTTGCAAGAAAAGACCACAGCCCTGCTGAAGGATTCTTAGTTCAGGTGCACTTATAGGTCTCTTTTTCAATGCAGGACGCTTTTTAAGTTGGGAGGTTGCAAGTGCAATTTGCACTTTAAGAATTGAAAGTGCGCATAACATTTCTCTAATATTAATAATAGTTTTCTATCCGATTTTTTTTACATGTGTTCAGTTTACGTCTATGGTTACAAGCTTCACAGCATGGTCTCTATATGTTTGGTCATTGATATCATTTAGGAAAAAATTTCATTTTGGGTACCCGACGTTAGGCCTAACTGCAATTTAGGTACCCGCATTTTCAAAAATCTCATTTTGGTTACTTGAAGAATTAAAAGTTGTCTCATTTTGGGTCATTTGACTGACGGAGTTAAAATTTTCGTTAAATGTTGATGTGTCATTAAGCATAAAAAAAATCCTAAAAAAAATCCCAAAAAATTACCGAAAGTTACAAAAAAAATTCCCAAAAAATGTTAAATTTAATCTACAATTATTGGAAATTTTCTATTTTTTTCAATAATTTTTGGCTTAATAATATACCAGTATTTAACAGAAATTTTAACCCCGTCAGTCAAATGACCCGAAATGAGGCAATTTTTAATTTTTCACGTACCCAAAATGAGAATATTGAAAATGCGGTTACCCAAAATGCAATTAGGCCTAACGTTGGGTACCCAAAATGAAATTTTTCCTATCATTTATCCTTAATTTCTTTATAGGTACTAATTTTTTCTACCCATAAATAAAATTACCTAATTACTTCCAATATGTAATTCATACATGTCGTCTTTGGGTGTAATTCATTACTCCATTGGACCAGTACTCAAATAAATAAAAATATGTTAACATCTTTGATTTTGTTGCAGAAAAATTGGCATAAGAGTATAAGACCTGTCTTATACGCCAAGGTTTCATTGATTACCCTGCTATCTCTGCTTAGTCTTTGGTCACTTCTTGAAAGTTTTGCTTCTTGTCCTTAGCCAAAAAGTCACTGTACAGCTTAATCAGTTGACCTTTCATCTAGCCACTTTTCTCTGTTCTCATTTATCTCACCTGGATAAGTTCTCCCCCAGTCCTTTTCTGTATCACCTTCCAACAAACATCTAGAATTATATTCATCAGAAAATTTGAACTTTCTTTGGGAGTTTTCCCAAGTACTATAGTATTGTCAATATGTCATGCTTGTCAATTTCTTTCAACTTTCTCTCTCTTTTACTTTTTTCAATAGGAGAACCGTGCAATATTGTGCTTCTTTGTGCTTAAACACCGGATTCCCCCAAAAAAAATCCAGACACAAACAAGGACATGGTTCTCGTTTGCAGCTGGCGATTCAATGTGGCTCGTGCCACATGTAGAGCCGGTTGGGTGGGACTGACACCGTCTCGGACATCCTTGGTATCATGCCAACATGACCCATGTCCCTTCATATGTGTAGCGTATACAAACATACGAGTATACAACGTCTATTCATAGCATGTCTATCTTATTAACTGCCCATGTATTAGCTATGAAAGTTTTTAGAGAAACGACATCGCAATTCATTGGTTAGCGAGTACTTTATGACTTCTTCTGAATTAAGTAACAAACAGAACTTTATATTATTGAGATTACTTCTTAAACTTCTACAAATTTGCAAAATGACAAATTTTGATACTCGAAGTAGCAGTAAGTACAATTTTAAATTAGAAACTGATGGCATGCTTAACTTACTCAAAACAAAATTAAACAAATTAAAATTGGGTACCTCATGTGAGAGTAGAAAAGACGACATAAATACGAGAAATTATTACATGGTTTAGGACTAATGATCTTCTCTCATATAATAAGTGAAACTAACTCCAAATCACTCACAAAAGATATGCTAAATACTCCTCTTGTTATGTGAGAGAAAGGATTATTGGCCCTCTCTCACATAATAATCTCAGGCTATGTGTTAATGATGAAAGAACTAACTAGTTTTTAGCTGTTTTGATCAAAATTTAGCATTTGAATCTAAAATAGTTCTATTTATGAGGTAATATTCTGACTAATAGTAAAAACATAGAGATTTTACATGTATGATTTTGTAGTTCTATTGGTGTAATGTATACAATTAACTAATCTATACCTATACACATTAGGTTTACTTGTATAGATGGAGGCAAAGAGAAGAGAGAGATGAGTTTACTTACATCAAGTCGCACTAGATGGATGATCTGCACTGAGTGATTCTAATGTGATTGAATGTCTGAATGATAGGATTTCTAGTGCTGATCTTACTGCATTGAGTGATTCTAATGTGATCGAATGTCTGAATGAGAGGAAAGAGGAATCGGGTTGGCATATGCGCAATTTTAAGTGATGTGTCCCGTTGTTGAGTAGTAGGTGCACGCACATATTTGTCTTGATTGTAAATTTGAGATCACCACATCACAAAGTAGTTCTAACATAGTTGTTTCCATATAAACATAGCATTACCCTATCATACAATACGTGAGCAAAGTGATAACATTTATCACGCATTATTCAAATGACACCCATAAGAACTAAAACATATTGAATTGAACTGAATCAAATCTAAATGAAAAGTACTGTAATATTTGAAAGAAAAAGTAAATTACGGAATTGAATTAAACTAAACGCGGAATGAGAATGATGAAATGAACATAGCCTTAACTAGTAATGTCTTTAAAAAAGCATGCCAAACAGTTATTGGTGAACCACAACTAGTTAGTATCAACCTTGTGTCTAGTTTCTACAACCAAAAAAAAAAAAAAAAAAAAAAGAAATAATGTAAATCTTCAACTAGATAGAAATGTAGAACTAGTACTTTCCTAGACTCCCTAGTCACTACCACAAAGAATAGTCAATAGATAATACTAGTAGATGACAATTAATACAACTTAAAACTTTCCTACATAACTTTTCACAATTTCTTCAGTCTGGGGCTCCTAAAAGTAATTACTCCCATGAGCCATGATCTTTGTAGGCCAACTCCCTTGTCTTCATACAAAATTCTTGACTGGGTCATACTCCAAAACACTCATGCTCTGTTTTTCCTCCCCTGCTCCAGCTTCTGCACACATATATAAACCCAACAAGTAATACACCAAATCCATTACAGCACAAGAACTAAGTTTAAAAGGAAAAAATAAGATGAGGGGTAAATCCCACCATTTTCCCTGTTTCTTACTGCTTCTTTCATTGGACTATCAAATTTACCATTCACAAGCTCAGCCAAGCATCTATGGCTACACTTGCTCAGCAAACACTAGCAACTACCCTTGCCAAAGCTATGTGTATTACCTTGCTCAGGCCCCAGATTATCTTGACCTTGCTTCCATTGGTGACCTCTTCAACCTCAGTAGGCTAAGCATATCAAAACCCAGCAACATCTCAAACCCAGCTATCACTCTCCTCCCAAACCAGCCCCTCTTAATCCCCATCTCTTGTGGGTGCAACCCAGTGAAGAACCAAACTGTAAAAGCTCTCTCCTTTGCCAACATCACCTACACAATCAAGCCTGATGACACCTTTCACTATCTTTCCACTCAACAATTTGAGAATCTGACCACTGTCGAATCTGTTGAAGTTGTCAACCCTACCCTTGTCCCTGAGGACCTCCAGATTGGGAGCAATGTCTATTTCCCCATCTTTTGTAAGTGCCCAACAAATACCCAGTTGCTCAATAAGGTCAATTTCATTGTTTCCTATGTTTTCCAGGATTCTGATAGCTTGGATTCTATTGCCTCCAAATTTGGGGTATCCAAACAGTCCCTTGTTGATGTAAATGGGAATAATCTTCACCCTCTTGACACTGTTTTTGTTCCTGTTGCTAAACTCCCACACCTCAATCAACCA
>BSSO01002661.1:0-18618 GCA_030267885.1 Mesembryanthemum crystallinum
CAGAACCACCAACCCCCTACGACCCTACCCCCAGACCCACCACCATGACCCCCAGCCGAGCCCACATCCCCACCCCCGCCACCCACCTGAGCCTAGATCTCCACCCTAATATTCTGTTGGCGTCAGATGATTGAGCTTCCATCCCTTTGAAATGTTGAGATTGCTTCAACTGGATTGTTCTAATCAGTCAAAATAATGCAACCCATATCACTATTTTTATAGGATAACAATAAGATTACAAATTCCAGTAACTAATAGGAAAATTAATTGTACGTTGAATGATGAGTAATTGGAGGGAGTTATTGAAAAGGGTGTGAAGTATACCTTTCTTGGGTTTGGTTGCGTATAGCTTGGGACCTTCGTTCATTTTCACTACTTGGTTGTTGCTATGGTGGGCAGTGGAATTTGGGAGAGGAGAGAGAAAGGAGTGGATTTTAGTTGTGTTGGTTAATGTGTTGTTTGACTACCGCAACACAGTCGTGGATTTGGGGTTGGGGAGATTATCAGGCTTTGTATGGGTTGGGTTGTTCACTTGTTGTTAACATGCCGGGGGAATCGTCTGCTAGATCGGGCCTCCTTTTGTCAATTGTGGATTGGGGGCTGGGGTGGTGGTGGCGACTCTGGTCGAGAGAGGTGGTGGTGATGTGTGGCTGTCGGGGCAGAGGGAAGTGCTGGTTGGGGGAGGGTAGGGGAGAGAGGCTTGGTAGTGGGTGTGTGAGGGAGAGAGAGAGAAAGGGAGGTGAGGGTATTTTTGTCATTCACTTATTGCCAGCCACGTGTACATTTCTAACGGAATTTTTCACGGAAGTGAAAATGAAATCAAAAGGTTAGGTAATCTAAATGGGAATATGCAAACGTCGGGCACCCTTTTTAATATTACACCAAACCTCAGGCACCCTTATTGAAATTTTTCCATAATAATAATATACAAACAAGGGTTTTGTTCTCCTAAACATGATTTTAAGTTCCAAATCACCTTCATAATATAATATTATTAATCATAATCATATAATTAACATGACTAATTATAATTAAACTAAATATAGTTAAGTTAAGCTTGTATGCAATGTTAATAGGTTAATTAGGGCTTAAACATGATCAAATCATCATTATCATAACTTGACATTAGCTAGGATTAAATGGGTAATTTACCTTAATCATTTTTAATCACACACAACACATAATTAGGGTTCAATTATCCCTTATAAATAGCTAGCTGGAAGGATGGACATGAGGATTACCTTAATTGAGCTTGATTAAGAGGCTAATGACCTTGGTTTCTCTCTCCTCCTAATCACGTGATTAAGTTAGGATTTAGATAAACTATTGTTAGTACTAGATTACCCATAACCTAAGAAATCCAAAAACACAATTGCATGGCTAGTTTACCTTAGGCTTCCCCCTCTTCTTTCTTTTCTCCCTCTCGCTGCTACTGCTGTATTTCTTCTTCTTCGTTCTCTCACCTCTCTCTCGGTTGCTATGGTGGAAATGAGAAATGAGTAAGCTTGTGTGTGTTGGTGTTTAAAGTGAATAGTGAGGTTGAGTGTTGAGGTTAAGGGAGTTTGGTGAGGTATTTATAGTTAGTAGAATGCTAGAGACATGGTAGGGACAAGAACATGCAATAGGTTTGATGATTCAAACCTTAGATACTTTTGTGTCTTGACTATAGCTTGGCAAGTAAACTTCTAGTTGCCACTCTTCTACTTAGGCCATCCGATTCATCATCACCATGATCATATAAGTGGCCAAATCATGATCGTAATGCCATTAGCCTACCATGATCATCATTTATTTCGCCACTCACCACTCCCCTCATCTTACATGTGAGAAACAAAGATTTTGAGCCAATAAGATTTTGGCAATCTAGCCTATAAATGATTAAAGGTTATATCTAATTGGTAGTTGATCTAGTTGGTATTGTTAGATTGATAGTTATAAGCTAGTTTGTCTCAAGTTGAGTTTTAGTTATATTTAGTTAGACTCAAGGAATTTTTAGTTAGGTTAAGTTCTAATCTAATTTAGTTTAGGTCTAATGTCTAACGGAATAATAATAGTATATTTTTAATTAATTTCTTAGCTTATAAATAATCAAAAATTATATAGGATCTAAGTAAGATTAATAGATCAGTTTAGTACTAATAAGGGTACTTAAAATTTACGACTGTTTCAGATTCCTCCATTAAGAAGCCACATTCATCATCCTCAACTATTCCTCTCTATAAAGTTCCCTCATCCAAAAGTACATTTGGTAGAAATCGGATAGAAGGGATCCTGAAGTAAGGAACAACTAATTATCAATGGTTTAATTTCTAGAGAAGCTTTGTCTTAAGCATCTGGACCTAGAGCTTTCTCTATCTTTCGAGGTAGCGAAGAATGGTCTTGATTTGAAGAGGAGTACTCACTACTCATAGAAGAGTGCAAGAGATCAAAGGTTCCATTGGGGATAAAGGGCAAGGGTTGTAGAAGCTATCATGGGGTTAGTCGAAGCATATAAACTTGCAAAATTGTCTGGTTATAAGAATAAGTATAGATCGATCAAAACTTTTAATAATAAATGAAAAATTGAGGTCTTCATGAAATGGTGAAGCAATTGACAGTGGTATTGAACAAGGCTGGAGAGGTGGGTCATACCTTGCTCCTAAGGTCTTGAGAGCAATTTACTAGAATTTTCAAGGATGAAGTTTTCTTGCAATTATGCTCAATGTTAAGGCTTTAGTCTATAAGTACAATTCGAATATTTTGTTTTGTTAGAGACTATGATATTAGAGAATAAAGTTGTTAATATTCTATGCCCCTAACATTCTTAGGAGAGGAACGACATTAGTGGCGAGAAATTCAAGGGTTTTGCTTCTACTTTGGAGTTCAAAAGGGATTTGACTTGGAATTTTTTACAACTCAAACCAAGTTATTTTAGCCAGAATTTGAAATGATCCCCCTCTTGTGGATCAGACATGTAGTTGGATGTATAAAACAAAAAATTACAAAGATACGGTGACATTTTCGAAAGTTCTATCAATAGGGGATAGAACTTTTGTGGAGCGTTACTATTTCATAAGTGACTCCAATGACATTGTTCATTAAAGTGGAAATGTGGAGATGTGCTTTTTGCATCATCTTCAAAAGGGTGTTGATTAGTTTCACGAATGATTATTGTTTAATTGACTTGGGTTATGCAAGCTACTATTTTACGTGGAGAGAAAGACGTCAATGAAGGAGTGTTTGGATATAGGAATCTCTATTATAAATGGAGAGACTTATTCCTAAAGCAACAATAAGTAATCATCCTTTTGTAATCTCCTGTTGGGTTTTATGGTTTTGATGATTAACAAACAAGTGAGCTTAATTATAATGCTAATGTGTTTGCAAGTGTTTGTGTGATGTGTAGGAACAACCAAGAGTTTGGTGGTTGATCCAAAGAGCGTTCTTGAAGATCAAGTGCATACATGAAGCTCGTGTTGTTGGTTTTAATGTCCTATTTATTAGACTTCATGTAAGTGTTTAAGTACTTGGTAAAGGTTTGTTAGAGTGCTAAGTAAAAGGAACATATGGTGAAGGTAGGATGTTTGCCGCACATAAGAGAAACAACACATGTGCCTGTTCCCCCTACTACAACACTAAACGAGTTTCTCACGTATTAATCTTGATTATCTTATGTGATAATCTTTTGGAGATTAAATGATATTATTTGCATAAGATTTAGTGAATAACCTCAGAATAATTATTTAGGGAAAAGGTCTAATGGTAAGAGTTCTATTTTCCCTAAATAACTAGTTCCTTGGAAAGTAAGAACATAATATTACATTATCTTTCGATAACTGAATATTATCTTTATACACTTTCCACATTCAACGTATTTGGCTGGAAATATTCTGAATTTATTCACCTATATCTTCTCCTTATATTGTGCTATCTTTTTGGAGCAAATAATATCTTTTAGTATTTGAGTTGGACTAAAATAGTTAGGGAAAGATCAACCTAATATAACGTCTATAAAGAATGAGTATTGGGTTGATATTTCCTTTAGCATTCAAAGTATAATTTGTCCATCCTTGAGAACTCAAACACTATAACGTTTTGAGCGTATTTGCAAATCTGTAGTGCACGAACTGTTCGGATGTTCACGCCTTAGCACTCGAGTCAAGTCTTTACCTTGTAAGCAAACACGCCTAGGTTACCTTTGTAATCTTTGTATTCTGGAGGTTAAACATTTTGTTTGAGTGCTTCAGGTTGAGTTGCTTGAAGGGGTTGTCAAATATTTGAGTGAGTGTGTGAGAGGCTAGGTTTAGAGTTAGATCTAGGAGTGGTGGTTCCTTGTAATCACGAGCTATGCTTCTTAATAATAGAAGTACTATTGCAAATCCCTTCGGGGTCATGGTTTTTTTACTCCTGGCCTATTAGTTTAGGGTTTTTCACACTGAATCCTTGTGTTCAATCTCCCATTGTAATCTGTGACCATGGGCAATTTTACTAAACTCTTATGGAGAGAGTGAAAATGCGGTTTTTCCACTTTCAACTTTGAAGCAATGAGGACCTTTGATAGCACATGCCAAGCTGTGATTGATCAAGATTGAAATAAACAAGTTTAGGGTTACAAAAGTTTTATTCTGAAACAGAGATTAAAAACACTATGTGAGCTTTAACCAAGTGAAATAAGGACCATTTTTGGAATGTGCAAGAGAATATCAAAGCTACTATTAATGCTCTTGCAATTATTTAGAAAACCAAAATGAATCAAAGGATGTTAGTGTAGGAGTGGAGAAGGAAATTCAGCTCTTGGCAATACTTTATGAGCTGTACACTAAGAAGCCAGACGGTAAGATAAAAGTCAAGGATTATATATTCAAACAATGGCGACCACAACACAAAATTATTATTTGACTTAGCTAACCATCATCATAATGAGGAGAAACATTGTTGGTTCCCTTAAATGCGTTGATAATCATCAACCCGTGCGACAATCAAGTAAGGAAAGGATATTTTATTTATTATTATAATCAAGGGCAAAACCAAGATTTTAAACCAAGGAGTATTTGGAAATAATTCAATCCTACAAGTTTTCTTTTGCTGGATTAATACTTTACAATGAATCAAGATCGAGTTCTTAATTTCAATAATATACCCAATAAACATACAATGATTCTCAAAAACAAACTAACATGAATTTATTCACAATTGTAAATAGTACTCTATTAAGTAGCGTCAATTGTTAAAAATGTTAATTGTCTATCAAATTAGAATGAAAAAGAGATTAGAGAATGCACTCGTTATTGAATGTTGAAGGGAAAAAGTAGTAGAAATTTGATTTTCTTCTTCTTTTCTTTCTTTAAGCGGGTAACGATTTTAGGATTTTTGAGATGAGCTTGAGTTACATATGACAGAACCAAGAAAAGGAAAAAAAAATGTTGAAAACGTTGAACTGATGAATGCGTATAAACCAAGAAAAAAAAGGTTATAAAAGAAAAAAAAGGAAAAAAACAGCGTGTTAATCCTGAGAGAAAAATAGAAGGCAAAATTTTAAATGTTAAACACTGTTAGAGGGACTCGAACCTGGCCATTGATATATTAAAACTGGTAATATCTCAAGCCTGAAGCACTAAACCACTCTAACAACTAGCTCCTTACTTATGTTACTAGTGTCAAAACATAATATTATAAAATTGTACACAGACTAAACTTAAAAATAAAACGTTTGGGTTGACAAGGGAGCCTGGCATAGTGCCTTTGCCCTTGATTGTAATTGCCTATGATAATCTACATTTCTTGTATAACTTGGACAACCGGTTTAAATGCTTCATTTTTGCCAAGAATAATAAAAATATGATTACGATCCTTGATCATGATAAAATTCAACACACAATCAAAATGATGTACCGTACCCCACGAAGCACTGGTTTTAGATGGCTTTCCAACGGTGATATACTAGATATAGTAGGTTGTTTAAAGTTATATGTTATTGCGAGTTTAAAATTTTCAGAAGGGGCAACATGCCAAGGGAGTTATATCATATACCCACATCACTCTTTTCCCTAAATCTGCAAGGATGGAAACATTCAAATATCCCAGGCCGATATCACTTTGCAATGTGGCATACAAAATAATGTCAAAGCTCCTCATCAATCATCTTGAGCCTTTACTTGTGTGTTTCATTTACTCTTATGAAGCAACATTTGTTGCGAGGAGACTATTCTCGTATAATACTATCCTTGTTCAAGAGATTATTCACATAAAGAAATGTACAAAGAGGCGTGGTGGATCGGTGAATCTGAATATCGATATGGCTAAAACTTATTACGAAGTGAAATGAGAATTCTTGTTGGCTATCCTCAAATCTTTGGGGTTTAAGCACCAATTTATGGGGTTGATCGAACAATTCATGGCTACGTTCTTGACCTGTTTACATGTTGAGTTTGATCTTAACAAAACTGAATAGCTTTTAACTGAACTAAACTAAATTGTCCTACCTATACTTAATTGTAAATAAGGTGAGGTGAAGAAACGGAAAACGTGTATATATGGGTACCTTTTTTTTAGGGCTAAATGTGGGTACCTACACCGTAGATGTGTAGCTATTAAGCAAAGAGAGAGAATAACGTTGTCTTATATATTATCATCAAAAGTGATAATCTGTCTGTTATCAAAGGCAATAGAGCGGAATGACACATTCCTTGGCAAAGATATTATCACTGACACCTGCCGTGATTTCTATTTATTTGAGAATGTTTAGATAGTCTATTGCTTTTGGGAAACTAATGATGTAGCTGACTTGATGACCAACAAGGACACTCTCTTCCTCACCTTCTTGTTTGGTTGCATTCTTTTAAAGAAACCCGCACCGGTCTGTTGGTGAGTGACTCTTTAGGATATATCTTCACTTGTCAAAAAAAAAAAAAAAAAAAAAAAAACTACTCTGTCTCTTAATCACCCTTTTCAAAATATCAATCCAGAAGACGCCAAAGACTGCATAATAGAAAATATAAGCATAGATTACAATCAGTACTATTCCCTGAATCCTTTTTAAAAAATTGGATTTGGGGAGTCAAGGGAAGTTCACACTTTCCTTGAATTATAGTAGGTATTAGGTAACCCCACCAATAAATTTACGTCCAATTGCTGATTAGCTTCTTATAGAAGCTCAAACCCAGAAACCAAAATTCATAAATTTCTGAAGTTTAGCAAGATTTGAATTAGTGGGTATTGGGTATAATCAGATGGGTCTGTCCCAAACTGATGTAACAATGGAGGGTTGGTTGTATGTCATCAGGTCTAATCGGTTTGGGTTACAGAACTCGCGCAAGCGTTACTTTGTTCTTCAGGATCATCACTTGAAAAGCTACAAATCAATCCCAAATTCCACAATCGAGGTCTCTTTCTCTCTACATATTGTTTTATGATTTATGCTGTTTAATGGAATTTGACTGTGTTTCCTCACTTTTGATCTTTGGAATTTTATTGGTTTAATTATTGTTACATTTGATTGAACTGAGCTGGGATTCTAAAGTGGTTGCTATTTTTTTAGTTGTTTTTAGGAGTTTGATTGATTGTTTATTTCTATAATTAACTAAACAATGTGATGTTTAGTGTGTGGGTTCTGACGTAGTTTCCTGGATCCAATCATTAATTGGCCTAATTTCTTGGATTGTGTGTTTATCCCTGTCACACTTCTAATAATGCTAGTATTTGGAACTCCAAAATTTGGCTTAAAAACGTTGACCAAATATGCTCAAGTTTTTTGCAATTTATTTGTACACTGTTTGATGACGCTTTAAGGACTTGATGAAGTCAAGGTAATCTCCAGTTTCTGTGTGGTATTTCTTGTGCATGTTGTTGCTGTTTCAGTTACCAGGATTCAAATTGCAATATGATGTTTGGAATTGGGTTCAGTTGAGTCCTATGCTACTTAGACTTTGCCACAAGATGTCCAACGCACATACATGTCTAGGTGTGGAACTTTGCCATTTTCGAAAATAGTTTGGCCTAAAGCAAAGTGTTAATTGTCCGCATCCATGTCAAGAGTGTCAAGTATCCGACGAGGCCCATTAACTTAGTTGAGTCACTTAGGTGGAGAACCATGCATGATGGGATTACTTGGTTCTTGCTACTAACTGAAGTAATTCTGTTTTCAAGCTCTGTTGGTGATTTAAGACGCTGAAATTGCTTGATCTTCAATTGCTGATGCTTGTTGCTATAATTGGGTGTTGATTACTTTAATCCATTTTTCTAGTTGTGGGAGCTAATTTTCCTCCTACCTTTGTTTGTTTTAGGATCCAGTCAAAAGCGCTGTGATAGACTCCTGCATCCGTGTTACAGATGATGGCAGAGAAAGCATTCATAGAAAAGTATGAATGATTCGGATTAATTCCTTCATTGCAGCTCTTTTAGTATGAGATTGAGATATTCTTGTGTGTCTGTACTTCTAGAATATCCTTAGGGTTGTCTTTGAGATCCCTTATATAATGAACTTTTATGTCCTTGCAGATATTCTTTATTTTCACGCTGTATAATACTGCAAATCATAATGATCAACTAAAGGTGCAGCCTCTTTCCCGTCAGAGTTTTCCTCTTCTTCTATAATTTTTGATGTCTAAACAAGATATATATACAGTTGGGGGCAAGCAGTCCTGAAGAATCAGCTAAGTGGATCCATTTTCTCCAGGAAGTAGCATTAAAGGTTTGATACAGTTCATTGTGCTGCTCTGAACTGTGGTTTTGATATTTATGAAAGAAACTAATCTTTTTTCTGTTGCATAGATGTGTCCTGTTGTTGGAACTAGTGGTCTGGGTTGTCCCAAGAATACATGGCAGTCTTTTAGGTAAGTGCATTCATGTCACTTTCTGTATTAGATGCAATCTCTTCCTCTAGCAATGTAGCTTGTTTCTGATTTGAATAAAATTAATATGGATCAGGTAACTGGTATGGTGATGTAAATAGTCCTTTCAATATGATACATATAGGAAGAGGAAAGGAAAAACTGGTTCTAAATCGTTATTATGCTCTAGAAAGTACTTTTAGAAGTATGTAAGCCTAATATTTTCTGTGCAACAGATTGAGCAGCTCTAGTAGAATACAGCATTCGAACTCAATAGATTGGGCTATGGGATCCTCCACTCAATCCGATCCAATAACATCTGATGTTGTTGCTCCTTCACCATGGACAATATTTGGCTGTCAGAATGGTGAACCTTTATACTTAGAATTGTTTCCATTTTGATTTAGTTACTTACTAGAAAGGAGAAAAAAAAAACTTCTGTGAGATTTGAAATTTGGAAATTTCTGTACAGGATTACGACTATTCAGAGAAGCCAAAGACAGGGATTTACATGGGAAGGCGGGTAGCTCCCAAAACTCCCATATTAAATTTATTTTTAACTTGAAAAGTTTGGCTGATTCATCTTAATATATTCAGCGATGGGATGATCACCCTGCAATAATGGCCGTTGGTGTGGTGGATGGAACATCAGAGGCCATTTTCCGGGCAGTAATGTCTCTGGGTCCCTCAAGATCACAGTAAGCTTGGTGAATGTTCTTGTACAGCTTTAAGTTTCCATACCAGAGATTATATTTTTTGTATGCATGTGTGAATGTCTTCGTGCAGGCTGTCTTTAATTATGCATATGCCTTTGGATTTTACCTCAAGGAGTGTATGTGTATGTGTGATAATATGGCCTTTTATCCCACAATTTACTGTATACATCATGTTTATTAGTACGTTAAGATTCTTAAAGCTTTGACTGCTCTTACTTTGCGGAAGACTTTAATGATAAAGTACTTTGCTGAAACAATGAAAAGGATGAACATATTTCATTCGTTGTGGAGTCAACAGTAGTATGGAACTTGTCGCTGGTGCTTAGATATGTTATCTATCCTGGTTGTCATCTTAATTATGCCCCCTTTCCCACCAACTGTTTTGAGTAGTAAGAGGACCATTGATAAAATAATGCAAACAAAAGCATCAAAGTGTCAATTACTTCCATTGACTTCCAAAGGTAGCAGTAGGTAAATATCAGCATTCAATGAAGTTGGTAAAGACATATCACTACAGAGGCATGCTGCTGGGTGTAGTGTACAATTTTATTTTATTTTTTTAATCATTTTTTTTAGGGAAAATATAAGTGAGGTACCCTGAGGTTTGAAGTAATATCTTGTGATGCATTTGGCTAGAGTGGAATATGAGAGTTTCTTTGTCTCCTGAGCTTTTTGGGGCTAGGGCAGGAAGAGCCTTTAGGAGTTCAATGATTTCTGATAGAGAAGTTGATTTAAAAAAAAAAAAAAAGAGTTGTATTAAAACCAAAATGTGGATAATTACAATTTACAAGCAAGGAGGGCAAGGAGTCCTCAAGAGAAATTGATTTACTGTAACCAGTAACTTTTATGAGGAAAACTTGTCCTCCCTTGCTGTTCTACAGCTTCAAATTTTCTTTTATCTGAAATGTAAATACTTTGGTGAAGGCAAAATGATTGACATTTTGAGCTACTACTGAATACGGCTAGACCTCTAGGTTGCTGCTTTGCACAATAAAACAAACTAATTATTCATGATTTTCTAGGTATGAAGATATTGACATGAAGCTTTTATTTCAAGAAATGCTTATTACTGGTTACCATCCTGGTTAGCTATATATTTTGTTTTTAATAGTCGGTTTTTACTTCGAAATGGTTTGGCCTATGATTTATCCTAGAATTTATGTACTTTCGTCCTTTCTCTTTTCCTTTTCCTTTCCTCGAGGTACCTTTGTTAATTAGGTTTTTAAGTTTCTCCATCACACAGGTGTATGGTTTAAATTAGGGGTGTTTGAACACGTCAGATGGTTATAGTTGTGGCCGTATGAGTTCTTAGGGTCTTAGACATATTTTGTTTTTGGCAATCAGTTGCCTATTAATGAATTTTACATCTGCTATTCAAACGAAGAATCATATAAGTACGGTTAATGTCTCCATTCAGGATCGCGGTATCCCCCGGTCGCAACATCGTGAAAGCGGACTCATATGAGTTTCTCATATTAGGTCGAGGTCGTTGCAGCCTGAATTTGGTATCGGCCATATCGATGGTATTAGCCATTTATCTGCTATTTATCGGCCGCATCGGCCATCACTGCTCGTATTGGCCATGTCTCAAACATATGGATAACCCTTTACGTACCTGGATTTTGCATACTAACAACCTCAAAAACTATACGCAAACATATCTACCGATATTTGATACCATGGTTAATAAAGACACTTTCTTTTGATAGATAGTTACATGCCAGTGGTTGAAGAATGAGTCACTTTCACGCAAAAAGATGTGTCGATTCTTAGTTGCTAATTCTGTTATGTAGTATAGCTGAGATGAGGTTATAGATGCCCATATTTTCAGAAGCATGGTATCTATATTTTATTTTCTTTTTTCTAGTTTTATCTTCAGAAAGTTACTGTTGCTTTAGTAATAAATTCAACTTCTTAATTTCTTGCAGATGGGACTTCTCTTTCTGTAGGGGTAATGTTGTTGAGCACCTGGATGGCCATACAGATATTATTCATAAGCAGTTATATAGTTATTGGCTACCTTGGTGAGATTTAAATTGAGATGTTATGCAATGTTTAGATGCATCTAACTCAGAGTTGCTTTGGTTATCAATTACTCAATGAAGATTTACCAATGGTTTTCAGGGGGATGAAACGGAGAGATCTCTTGTTGAGGCGTTATTGGAGAAGGGACGATGATGGAACATATGGTATATATGCTTCAAATAAAAGCACCATAATTATTGTGATACTATCTCTGCTACAGATTCTGAAAAAACTCCTTTGTCTTTGTTCGACAGTCATCCTCTACCATTCAGTATATAACAAGAAATGCCCTCCACAGAAAGGATATGTTCGTGCTTGCCTTAAAAGTAATGTATGCCTGACTTATACATCTGAAAATTATTGGCTACCTATTGTATATCTGCACTGAGATCTACCTCTTAGTTCTTTGTTGTATATATATTAGTTCTGTAAAGAATTGAACATGACATCCCGAACTCCAAGAACTTCTTTCCTAGGGCATTTTCTTATCATTCCTCACGCATTTTTCAATTTGAAAATTTTACTGGTCTTAACATGAATTGATATAATAGTCCAATCCGAATAGAAAATTCCAATTTATTTGTTTGTCGCAATGCAATGAAGTTGAAGTATTAAGTTTCTTTTCTAATGTTTATTATCAAGACTATGTTCTGTATATGGGATTGTCTAAACTCTAGTGATTCATCCTCTGTCACCCCCAGACATAATATATATCGATTTGGGGTACATCCTATTTTCATTGACTGGCTTTATTGGCGTACCAGTGTACCCTCTCCCCCTACTAACTCATTCATTCATTCTCTGCTGTAATATTGCTTATTGGGTTTAAATATTAATTGGTCCTACACATCTTAAGCTTTTTTTCCTCGTTTATTTCAGGAAGTTGGTTCCAACTTGTTATTCATATCCATTTCCTTATTTAAAGCTATATGACTAATAATAGTAATAAATTATCTTGCAAGAAGCCTATTCTTTTATTATTTTGTTCTGAAAAAGACCTATTCTATTTTCTCTCCATGCAACATAGCTGAGAGTTAATGCATTTTGATGGACCACTTATATTTCTTTCTCTAAGCCTTATGCAGCATTCACGCATTCATGTTATTAATAAAAATAAAAATGTGCATGAATCTAGACAAGGAAGATGTGAATTTGTTGCTAATGGATCTTGTTAGACTGCCAAATAATATTCTTGCAAGTTTGGTAGCCGTTTGACCATTGGCTGGGTAAAATAACTGCAATACGCTCTCTGAAGTAGTTTCCTTGGTTATCTGAGGATTTTCTATGAGATCGGTTTTAATTGCTATCAATGATTAGTCTGCTTGCCGTTGTGTTTAAATCTGTTTTTCTAGTCTCTACTACTGGCTACTCAGAGGCAATATGTATACCACCCCAATCCCCGTCAGTAACGGGATCCACATTGGGAGTTGTAGTTGTATTCTATTTAAATCCAATGAAATGGTCACCTAAGTACTGTAGCAGGTGAAATAGAATCTTACGATTTTGAGGTTACTGGCTGCTGGATATCTTATTAATTGTCTTATGGATGTGCATTATGAGATGAGGAAGCATTTAGTCCTTAGATTTTGTTTGCTAGGTCTAAGAGTTTGATTTGCAACTGATTTAAAATGAGAATAATTCTTATCCAACTATCAAAGGATTTTGTTTTAAGGCCGCCACTTAAGCTCATACTTCTCAATTGAGTGCTTTGATCATTAGTAAACTTAAAATCATTTCTTTATTTGAGCTGCCCTAAAATGCAGTTTCAGCCTAAACTTAGTGCTTTTTATTAGCCCTGATTTCTTGTGCGTGAAGCCTGTAGTGTGATATCTAAATTCCCTTTCTTATAGGTGGAGGTTATGTGATAACTCCCGTGAACCATGGGATGCAGTCTGTTGTGAAGCACATGCTTGCCATTGACTGGAAGTTTTGGAAAGCTTATCTGCTGCCTTCTTCAGCCCGATCTATAACTATCTGTATGCTTGGAAGAGTTGCTGGTATTGCTTCTGGCATTAACACTGTTGAATTTGGGATGTGGGATCAAATATCTTCTGTGTCTTAATAAGCTGTGTTTGCAGCATTACGAGAATTGTTCAAAGCAAAGCCAGGAGATTACTTGTCTGAGTTCTCATCTGGCGACCTGCCTTTGACCAATGGTGCACAGAACAACAATAAGGCCGACGTTCAGGCACATACAGAGAATAAGGAAGAGAAAGTGGAAGAGAAAGACAAGGATGAAACACCTTCTGAGTATGGTAGCTTTATGGGACTCAATGATGTCAGCGATGAGTTTTTTGATGTCCATGATCAATCTGATTGTGATTTACTAGATGATGGTTGGACCTCTGATTGTGGTGCAGAGACATATGTGCAGGTACAAAGGTTAAAAGTATTGCATGTGACGTTTGTCACCATGATTGTACAGGCATTAGTGAGAGAAAACTAGTGTCTGGGCAGGCAGTAATGAGGGAAACTAATGCCTGTATGACAGGTTTTAACCCAACTCTTCTTCAGAAAGAATATGAAATTATGAACTCTAAAGTTGGATGTCTTAGTGACAAACTAATTCTGGAGGAGTAATGGACTAATTCAAATGGTCAAGTTAGCAGGACTTAATGCATTGCCTGTAGAGAGTCCATTTGAATTGCTCTGCATTCACAAGGTTAAGGCTGCTGGGATAGCATTTTGGTGTTAGTCATCGAGAGATTTATGCATCCATATGATTCAAATAAGAATGCTCAAATTTTTAGGGAAAGACGTACCCTTGGTTCCCCTAATTTGTCAATTTGTTACTTTTATGTTTTTGTTTTCCCGCGTAGTGCTACATAACTCACACTTTAGAAGTTCTATCAGTAGGATAATGCTGACCTCAATTCAGAAAAAGTTTTCCACTGGTTTGATTGTCTGATTCAACTCTTGTATTGAGAGTTTGCAGGATACACAACCTAAGCTATCCACTGCTGCAGGATTTGTGAAAAAATTGCATGATCTAGCAGGTCAGCTGATTTACTTTAAATTTAAAACTATTATTAGAGAGTAGAGACTTCTATAATAGATTTCACGAGTATTTATGGGCTCTATCTTTCTTTTTGATCCAGTGCATAAGAAGGGATATGTGGACTTGCAAGACATGGCAAGGGAAGATGGTGTCTCTTGCTGCTATGGAACTACCCTTCTCAAAGATCCTACTTGCATCATTGCTTCCAGTTGTACTATGGGAGACCCATCAACATTTCTGATCCGTGGAAAAAATTATCTAAATGACCATCAGAAAGTATGTGGTACATAATGTTGACCGTTATTAATTAATAAAAAGGAATCCAGAAATGTTATGATCATATGTGGAATTTTTATCTAAGATGAATCTTTTAGAGTAAGGTGAAGGCATGTTGCTGGATGTAGCATACAGATTTATGTATGATATCCCTTTGTTTTCCAGATAATCATTATCTGGAGTACATTTTCAAGTTTTGAAATGGTACTCCCCTAATGCCAAGTATTGCGTCACATTCCATTTTCAATCGCTGCAAAACTTTATCACAGTTGTAAGAATATTATTCATTACTATGTCATACTATCTGTCATTTGGAAACATTTTGTTTGGGCTGTACCACCTATTTTCATTGGCAACTTTGTGAGAGAATATCCCTCTGCTGCGCAAGTTGTTTGTTTCTTCATATTTCTTATCAGTGTAATAGTCTAATATAATCATGCAAATGGCTGAGAATAGAATGCTTTAATCTTTGCTATCTTTCATGCATCATTAGAAATCTGGTATAGATCCTTATTATGTAGCAAGAAAAATATTGTGGCCCTCTTAGATAGTCATGTATCAAACATTCTCAATTTTTATTAATATTCTTGGTTTTCCTTTTCTATACAACTACATAATATCATGATTTACCATATTCAGATCAAGGCAAATTACACCCTCATGGAAATGGTTGGTGCTGATTGGCTGAGGTCTGGCAAGCGAGAAGACGATCTTGGAGGCCGTCCTGGGGGCATTGTACAGGTTTTGATTTTAATATTATAATTATGTTCATTGACTTTCTGTTATCCATTATTATAAGCTATGTAAAACATTGTCCAATGTCAGAAGACTCAGAACTAATAGAGGATAAACTGTTCTGGTTCATAGGATTATGCAGCAAAGGGAGGTCCTGAATTTTTCTTCATAGTCAATATACAGGTAAGTTCTCTTTCAACTTTCTTCCTCTTTGTTGACATTTATATAATGGTCATTGTAAAAAATTACAAACCTCATAAGATTATGTGAACCAGGTCCCTGGATCAACAACATACAGTCTGGCATTCTACTATATGATGAGCACTCCTCTGGAAGATGTACCTCTCCTGCAGAACTTTGTTAACGGAGATGATGCCTACAGAAATTCAACGTTTAAACTTATTCCATACATATCTAAGGTTAGTATTATTATATGGTTAAAATAGTAGAATCAAATGCATTAGTTAGTTTCATATTGGTTTATTCTATGAAATTGGGAGATGTCTGTGATTACATTCATTAGAAAGATTCTACAATAGTTGCCCACCACTACAATAGATATATTCTCAAGAAATCAAGGCAATTAAAAAGACTCTGGATTGACAAATCAAGTAGGAAGTGAATGGTTGAAGCCATATTTCAGCAGCATTTTTATTTGTGTGGTTCTCCCCACCCCCCCTTGTTTGGTCCTAAAGATCCTCAAAAGCTCTGATTCCACTTATTGGGAGTATGAACGCCTTATTTGATAGTAAACACAGATAAATTTGGAGAGAGAAAAAACAACTGTAATATGAGGTTCTTGATTGAAATTAAACTGTTTCTTACTTTTTTTGGCATATACAAGATTTCTGCAACACATTTTATAAGCTAATAATTTTTCTTAATCATTAATTGCAGAGTGATACTGCTTTCAAGGACACTTGAATTTTTATACCATTATTTAAGACTTTGACAAATATTGCAAGTTTGATCAACTAATATTGAATGTCTCAATTCCAATCATTTATATAAGTAACATGACGCATCATCAATTTCCAAGGGGAACCTAGGACCTGTGCCCAAAAAAGACGCTACAAAAATAAAAATATGCCAAAATCAGGCTTAACCAACTCTAACCTGCACCTAAAATAGGCGTAGGACCTGTTGCAGTGCTTCCTACGCCCCTAATACCTCAGATAAATGTGTGTTCCTGAACTCAAAGCATAGATACAACAACAATTTGCTCTTCCTAAATAAAAGATCTAGTCAAAATTAAGCATTAAGAGCTTGTTTGGTTTGATGAGAAATGGTAAGGAAAAGAAAGGAAGTGATAGAAATTGGTCTGTTTCCAATATTTGATTGGATAAACATATATAGATAAGAAAATTAATAAAAGGAATTGGTAAAATGATCACCATAAAACTTCAATTCCACTTTCCCACCAAATCAGTTGGATTTGGACGGAAAAGAAGCTACCAAATTATAAAAAAAAACTTGTTTCCTTTCATTTAGTTTCTTTTTAGCTATCCATACATAGTACAAAAAACTCATTTCCTTTCAGTTCCTTGCTATTAAACCAAACAACGAAAATGAAAATTACTTTCTTTTCCTTTCTCCTCTGCCCTTCCTCCTTTTTCTTTTCCTTTCTTTTCTTATCATTTTAGAAAGGGTTTTTTGTGGGAAACCCCCTTATAAAATAGACTTTTTGGAAAAAAACCCCTTATAAAAAAAACTTTGTGGGGGAACCCCCTTATAAAAACAAAAGGTTAGGACGAACACACCTTAAGTCATTTTCACACCATTTCAAATGAGATTTTGACCGTTTTGCCCTTGACCTTAAGCACATTTAGTATATTTTAAGCATATATGGACTTAAAGGCTAAGGGCAAAATAGCCAAAAACTCATTTAAATTGGCCGGAAAATAGCTTAAGGTGTGTACACATGGGTTTTTGTTTTTATAAGGGAGTTCCCCACAAAAAAGTTTTATAAGGGTGTTTTTTCCAAAAAGTCTATTTTACAAGGAGGTTCCCCACAAAAAATCCTTTTAGAAAACCAAGCATTTCGTAAGGGATAGTGGTTGAGAAGAGGCTGCCCCAAAGTGGAGAAGGAAAGGTAGAACTGCCATTAAGGATTTCAACACTCAAAATTATATCAAAATTGTGTTAATTCAAAACCGACCGGTCTGATGTGGTCCAACCCGATAACCTAATTGACCCATCGATCTGTATTAAGCTGAAACCTAACTGAACCCAAATCAAAATCTACATCATACTTAGATACTCTAAACTCGTGAGATCTAAGAGGAACACAATATGATTATTACTAAATTAAATTCACATAAATTGAAGTTCCACATTACTTTGTAAACCGTGAAATCGAAGCTTAGTTCATACTAATATGACCTAGAAATTCAATCTAATTAATAATTCGAGATTAGTGAAACTCGAACTAATCCGACCTGAGTTAATCCGCAACCCGAACTAACCCAACCCAAGTTGACATAAAACCCGGCATCAACTCAATTCAACACAACTTGACCCAACCCAACCTGAATAATCTTGTGACCCGAAACCGAAATAACCAAATTAAAAACCGACCCGGCCTACTCGATTGCTGCTTCTAATCATGACCCAATTTCTCTCCTCTTCTCCTTCCCCAAACATGGCCTTTTTTTTTTGTCTTGATTGTATTTTTTTCATTATTCGACCCTATATTATAGCGGTTGATAATAATTGTAGATTCTCTACACTTTTGAATGTAAGCCTTTAATGGTTTATTTCATTTTTTCTTGTAATCAAAGTCTACCACAATCAACCTATGTGTGGTTGCATGAGCAAGGTTGCATACATCTTATTCTTAACCTCCCAATCTGCCTTAGACGAGAACTTCATGAGAGGAACTGGTGTAAAGGTGTGCTTTGCTATTGGTAGTGGTGGAGGTTTTCCGAGGTATACAGTTGTATAGTTGTCTCATATTTATCACTGGAACTTATATTCTATTGCATAGACTTCACCCATACTTCACCCATAAATCAATTCTTCTCTCTCTCTCTCTCTCTCTCTCTCTCTCTCTCTCTCTCTC
>BSSO01002662.1:0-18618 GCA_030267885.1 Mesembryanthemum crystallinum
ACAAGCTATCAACAACCAGCTAATCGAACCAGCTATCAACCACCAGCTACTAGCTGATTGCCAAACAAGTCCATTCACTATTCTATATGGCATAATTAAGTATTAGCAAGTAGCAGCGCATAGCAACGCACCTGGGTTACTCAGGTCTACGGTATAATTTGCCGATCAAATTTGGCAAATCCCAAAACGCAAAGGGGGCCAAACACAATGCAACCGCCAGTTCTTTCTACCTGCCATTCAACACCTGTCTCAACCGCAACACAACAAGCCATCACAAAACCTGAATTCGTGAGTCTGTCAAAATATTCCCATCTCTAGTCTCTTCCTTTTTTTTTTGCTTTCTGGGTTCTATTGATTTCATCTGGTTTCAGCTCATTTGTCCAGAATTTTCACATTTTGACCTTATTCTTTCATAACAGTTTTTGCTTATTCTCAGAAATGAGAGTAATTTGGATTATATAGCAATTCCCCATTTGAACCCATTTTTGAATAGCCGTTTAATCAATTGGGTTGAAGTGGAATCTAGTTTTTGACCACTTTGAGGGCAACCCATTTGATAATTTTGCTCAAAACTTGAGACCCCTTATTCTTTTCTTCAATTCTTTTCATTGGTGCCCTTTATTTTGGATTCTGAGGCAAAGAATTGGGGATTTGTGGACATGGGCACTGATGAGAATAGTAGAATTAGCCAAGATGAAGCAACTGTATCAGCTTCAGAGCATGATGGAGCAGGTTCTGGTGGTGGGGTTGTGGAAGAAGAGACTAACCCTGATTTGTTGAAGAACACGCCTTCGAATATCCGAAGATTGGCAGATGAGATTGAGCAGTTTGAGGGTAGGCAGAAGTACCTGGCCCAGACAAGGAGCCCATCTGATGGGGGTGATGTTAGGTGGTATTTTTGCAAAGTCCCTTTGGGAGTTTATGGTGAGTTTTTGCTGATTTTGAGTCATCTTTTTTAATTGGATGCTAAATCACATTTGCTTCCCTAAAGTGTGCTATTGCTGAAGTGTACTATGCATTGGTTGGTTGGCAGTGGGTGCTCCTGATCACTTTCCATATATCTGTCATTGTTGTTCTCTTCAATTTATAAAGAAAAATTACAACTGCTATAAATAGAGTGGTTGTTATTATGAATAATGTTTTAGTTCCATCTCCAGTAGCTTTTAGTATAGTTGAATTGCTTCCAAGTATTTCAACGACTATAGGTGCGCGCACGTGTGTGTGTTCTGGATGGTAATCTTAGGGGGGAGGCATTGGGATAATTCAATAATTACCCATTTCTTGTATATGGTCTTCTATTGTGGTGAAATTGAAAGAGAATTATGTTAGTATTAGGGTCTCAGCCATTTTGACTGAAATGTACTGAACCTGATATGAATATCAATTTGAACTTTGTGGTTTTAGTTTCATTTTAAGTTATTGTTCATGGGCATAGAAGAGTGTGAATGTTCAACATCTGCTGCTTGTCAGACTGTGCATATGGGAATGGGATAGCAGGGAGCTATGTCAGACCTTCACTTGCTAGGAACCTAAGTTTGTTAGTGTTATTAGTAGCTAGTAAATAGCTTCATATAGCACATTAATGTAGATATGTTATTATGTATGTATTCTCTTATTGTATTCACCAGATAAATGAGGTGCATTAGTAGATGTTTTAGAAGAACGTATGTTAGTAAATGTAAGTTGTTAACATCAAGTTGGAATGTCATGCACATTGGTGCGGCTTTTGGAATACAATATGAAGATTCTCAACATCTTCCTTTTACATTTTCCTGTTCTTTTAAAATTACGATGTGTACCGAAGTCTACCTGTATTTCAACAATGTTCTCCCATCTGACATCTAGTGTTTGAACAGAGTTGGCTGCCTCTATTCCCCGTACCGAGGTTGTTGGTAAAGGTGAATATTTTCGATTCGGTATGAGGGATTCTCTTGCAATAGAAGCATCTTTCTTGCAGGTTAGTTGGTTTAAACATGAAAACATTACTCTCTGCTGGCTTAATACATAATGTCAAAGATTCTTACTGTCTTTATAGTCTATGTGAAGTTCTATAACATTGGGACATGAAGTAAATGTTATCGCGATTGTTTAACTTCTTGAGCTCATAACTTAGGTATCTTATCTTTGTTTCCTGACTACAGAGAGAGGAAGAGTTGTTATCTTATTGGTGGAAGGAATACGCAGAATGCAGTGAAGGCCCTAAAGGACGGACTAGTTCAGCTACTGAGGCAGATATACAGAGAAATTCTCAATCTGAACTCTATGCCGTGGAGGAGGAAAGGGTTGGTGTTCCTGTCAAGGGTGGCCTCTATGAGGTATTGACTTCCTTCAGTTTCATGGCATTATATGATTGACCTATGCCTATACCTGCTTGTCTGATATGAAGTTGTTTCTATGATTTAGCATTCACAAGAGTAGTTCTTGCCTGATTTGAACAGACCAAGAGATGAGGATGTTCTTAAATACAATGCATGGCCAAAAGTTTCTTTGTTAGTTGCAAACATTAGAAATAATTGTTGGATAGGATACGAAAAGTTGACCTTATGTTGAATTGCGATTCATGTTCTGAGGGAACTGAGTAAAACCCGACAAAACTAAATTTTTGGATTAATCTATTATGGGGTGAGCAAATCCGGGTATCCGGTTTTTCGAATCTGCAAAGAATGCAATCCAAATTTATTTCCGATTTTTCGGATCGGATCACCGGATAATCCGATCCGTTTTCGTGTGTAATATTGTTCTTGCGTGGTGATTTCACTGGTACTATGTGGGCTAAACTTTTTGGTGTGTTTGGAGAAAACTATGTGTGTCCTACAATTATTCAACATTTGTAGGTGCCTTTTGTTGGGTTGGGGATGGGTAATGAGCAGAAGTTGTTATGGCGGTGCGCTTTGTTAGCCGTCTGCTGGTGCATCTGGTTGCGGAATGCTAGGGTATTTAAGAGGGCCTTGAGGCCTTTTGGGTGTGTCTGCGATAGTGTAGTGTATTTGTCTTCGTTCTAGGTCAAGGCGGTTGGGGCATTTAGAGGGGTTCCTTAATATGCCTTTATAGCTACAATATAGTTGTTTTAAGTTTGAATTCAATCTTCAGGTCCTAAATATTTGGCTTCTGAGTTCCTGCAATCTCAAAGAAAATGTAGCTTCATGGAGCATATAGAAAGCTGAAACAATCGAGGTGTTCTCATTCTCAAAAGCAATGGTTGTTAGTTCCTCTAGTTATTCTCCCATACTCCCGAGTTACAACCTTACTAGTGGAAAGAAGTAAGAAGGAACCTCGGACACAAACTTTGGCTCTAGTTAGTTGGTTTTCCCCTTTCTTTACAGAGTAGGTTTGATTCAGGTATAGGTTTATTTTTTAGCTATTGAGGCATATCAAAGTTGACATGAAAACCACAATTTTAGGTAAATGGTCCGAGTTATGACATCATTCAATTCTACTCTGTGCTCTAGTTAGTTGGTTATCCTTTCTTTATAGAGTAGGAGAAAACTTTCTTAATGACAAGAAAAACCTAGCTTTATGAGAAGAAAACCACAATTATAGCTATTACGGCATAGCAAAGTTGGTTTTCTTCTGTAAACATTGATGGATCTTCCCTTGTGAAACTAGGTGCTGCTGGTTTCTGAGGATGTGTACGAGATTCTTCAGGGGACATTTGTGGTGTTTTTCCTGTAAATCTTGGTGTCATGGATTCTAACATTTCTGAGCTTCATGCTTTTAAGCATGCACTGGATCAGTTGAAACAGCATCCAGATTGGCCTTTGCTTAGAGTTTCTTTTGAGTGATTCTCAAAACGCAGTGGGATGAGTTACTAATACAGATCATAGACCTTGTGAGTTTTTGTGTATTTTTAATTTCATTGATTCAGATTTACACAGCTATTAGATTACACAATAATCCATGTAATTAGAGAGGTGAGTATGGAGGCAGATCAATTAGCAAAAAGAGGGAGTATGTAGGGAGAACAATTTGTTCTTATGGATATAGTCGGTACATACAATTGTATAGGTGAGGGCTTTAAGGGCTCCAGGACATATTTTTAGTTGATTCTTGGCAATTAGTTGGCTGATAAAAAATTGGGATATTCTATATAGTGCCGTTGAGGTTTTAAGATTTCTACATGGTGGAGAATGTTTTTCCAAATTCTACATGGTGCCCTTGTAATCTTGGAGTACTCTACATGGTGACTAGTTGCAACAAAATTTGTCTGGAAATGATTAATTTCTTTCTATCAAACCATTTTCTCGATTCAATCATCTACCGTATGTTTATAAAACCATGTCAGAGACTAAGAGAGTCTCCAACCGTTCATATAGATCCTTGTTTTTTCAAAATTCTTTTAGTAAAGTAGCCACCTTAAAACCGTGTTAAATCAAGCACTTCAATGACTTTTGTTCATTAATAGTGAGGTGGGTGGGGTGAGGAAGTATGTTGGATGATTGAGGAGGAGTTTCGTTAGTGAAATTTAGCATTTTTTCAACAAAATAGTTAAGAGGAGGGTACCATGTAGAATTTGTCAAAACGGAAGGGTACCATTTAGAATTTGAAAAAGTATTGTCCTCCACATAGAAATTTGTAATAGGGGCGCCATATAGAAATTTCCCTAAAAAAATACATTTTCTGTTCAAGAAAAAAAAAAAAAGGTTTTCCCCGTTCTTTACATAGTAGGTTGGATTCAGGTGTAGAATTATATCGTAGCTATCAAGGCATATCAAAGTTGACAAGAAAACCACAATTATAGGTAAATGTTCTGAGTACAGTGATATCATTCACTTTGAAAGTCTGAGTTATACTAATACTTGTTCACTTTGGCATGAAAGTTTGGGTTTACTTTTCTCTCTATTTCAAGCAATAAAAGGGGGACGAGGATCCTGCCTTTTTTTTCCCTCTCTTTTTCTCTTGTTTGTTTTCATAAAACTTTATAACATACGAATACTTTGATTCTAATTTCTATCCTCAGAAAGTTTTGCATCATTTTCACTCTCTGAAATGTAAATTACTGCAGGTAGACTTGGTGAAAAGACACAGCTTTCCTGTGTACTGGAATGGGGAAAATCGGCGTGTCTTAAGAGGCCATTGGTTTGCACAAAGTGGAGGTCTTGATTGGCTTCCTCTTCGTGAAGATGTAGCTGAACAACTGGAGTTTGCATATCGTAGACAGGTATTAGAGAATGTTAAAATTTCAGTATGATTGTTTAATAATCTTTAAGTAAAACAATGGTTTATCTTGGCAGCAGTCTTTCTTCTTCTGCTTTTTAAATTTACATAGTATTTTAAATATCCATATCCCACATGGGTTATCTTCTTGTGCTGTCTTATGGTGAATTCATTCCCCAAGTACGCAAGTCATGCAAACGAATAGTCCAATCAATCACCAATCATTTGTGGGCAAGTAAATGTTTGAGGGGAAAACTTTATTGCACAAGGAATTTAAACTCTCTTTCTTGAGCTGTTGTATGTTGGACAACTGCTACATCATGTTTGTCACTTGTCTTTGGTGAATTTATTATACATAATGCATGATTAATTAGCATGAGGGGCATGATGAACTCTTTGTTCTTTGTGTTCTTATTGTACATGAGTGACATGCTTTAGTGTCTTTCTTAGTAGTATTTTTTTCATTTTGATATACTTATTAGTACCTATCCACTAAAAGGTAAAATAAGGAGATGAAAGAAAAGGGTTGTTGATCGGTGGGAATGTCAATCTTGCAAGGCATGACAAATTGAAAGCTGTCTTTGTTTGTGAAACCTTATTGTTTGTAATTTGCTTAGCTGACTTAGAATGCTTAAGTTTATGTTATATTGTGGTGTAGTATAATCATCATGGAACTTGTCTTTTAAATGTTAAAGATATATTTTCGGAACTTCAGTTTCAAGAACTTGATTGAAACACATGTGGAAATTTTTTTATTTTTAACAATCAATCAATATTTTTTAAAAATAAAATAAAATTATATTAATGGTTATATAGATAACCAAACAAGTCTCAGCCATTTTCCTGCAAAGAGTCCATGGCTTATTTCACAAATAGTTTATTGTTGGCAATCCAAACAAAAGCCATATAGGGCTCGGGCAACACCACATTATTGCTTACTTTTGAACAGTATATTTCTTTTCCAAAACTTTTGGTTCTGAAGATGTCCTATAGGATGTACTTCACTTGTAATCTGGCTGCAAAATATATGAGGATCCCTTGCGTACTATAAGTTCTACAAATAGATTTGTCTCATCATCTATGCACGGAGGGAAAGTATTTAACTCCTTCCTAGTTTTGTTCAATTGCAAGAGATCCATAATATTGGTCACCCTCTACTATAGCAAAGAGTACTAAACTATTAAAGGTCTCTAATGTTTTTGATAATAAACACAGTTGTAGGAGGAAATTTCATCTTAGTGAGATATTGTGTTGATGTCTTCTGAGTATTTCTGGTTCTGTGCATTTGGGAGGGAAACATTGAAGCCTTTAGTTAACGCTTAGTAATCCCCTTGGATAGATGACAACCCTCCGACCCCTTACCAGAAGAAAGATTTGTTTTTCTATTTTATTTTTTATTTTTTTTGGGGGGGGGGGGGGAGTTTTTGAGTTTACTGCATTAACAGACCTAGTTGCTTTTTCAGCATATCAATTTGATGACTGGTATAGTTGATTTTCCTTTCTAGGTTTGGCATCGGAGGACATTTCAACCATCCGGACTTTTCGCAGCTCGAGTTGAATTACAAGGCTCTTCACCAGTATGATATTGTCATGAGTAGAGAAGAGATCTTAATCTAAATTGGAGGTTTAATTACATCTTGTAGGGTGTAATTTATTGTCTCCTATACCTGCAGGGACTACATGCCCTCTTCACTGGAGAGGATAATACTTGGGAGGCATGGCTGAATGTTGATGCATCTGGCTTTTCTAGTGTCGTCAATTTAGGAGGAAATGGCATCAAACTAAGACGAGGATATGCTGCGTCTGCATCTCCAAAGCCAACACAGGTCTCATTTGATTACCCTCCTCCTTATTCCTCATTCTTAATTCTGCTCACATTAGAATATTGTCTCGAAAACAAATTTTGTATGTTATATATTTGGTCAGCTGTTTTACCAGTAGTATCAGCGGCTTTCCATGTATCCGCCAATACAACCAAGAATCTTGACACCCCATAACGCTAGTTTGTTGCGATTTCACGACTGTTACTGCAATGGCCACAATTTGCTCCTTATCAGGCAGATGTCAGATCCTAACCATGGCTTATAGTTAAAGCTTCAATTTGCATGTTGGTTATGTCCATCTAATGTTTTCGGAGCAACTGCACCATAAATTTTGGGAAGTGTGTTGGGATGAAATAGACAATTCCTGATAAATAAGGTGTTTCTGAAGATCTTCTGAATCACGTAGTTGGAAGTATATTTCATAAGGCATAAAAAATACCCAATATGGATGTAAAAGTTAGTATAGTCAATGATGTTTCAAGGTCCAAATGGTAGGAAGTGGAAGTGGAAATGGTCAGTGTTCAGTATATTTGACTTCAACTGCATTTCTCTATCTGGTGATACCAATAACTGGCCCATGGTGTTTTCTTTTCCTTTTTTTTTTTTTGTTTTATTTATTTATTTATTTTTATTTTTTAATTTGTGCGTGGCTCAAAACCATAGCTTTATGAGAATTCTTCTTGTAGGATGAATTACGTCAGAAAAAGGAGGAAGAGATGGATGACTACTGTTCGCAGGTGCATGCCTTTTCTCCTTTTTGATTTGAAGCGCTTATTTATGCATTCTAGCATTGACAATGGATTGTTGTGCTGCTGAATTTTTGTCTAATGCTTCTGATACTGTGGTAAATAGATTGCAGTTTTATGAGGCACAAAGTTTTATAGTGCTTTAAGCTGCATACAATTGATGTGAGCATTTACCTCTTTTCTGAGTTTTGAGGCACAAATGGAATTAACTAATAGGAATGGTTTGGTAGAAGTTTTAGGCCACTAGTGATGGGGTATTAATGCCTTTAGCAGTAAGAACTTTTAGCATTGGGAGTACTGATGGAGGCATTTAGCTTCATGCCATCAGAACTAAGCTAGGCCCTAGGTTGCCTCCTTGACCTAGGGTGGCAAGTGAGCCTTTGGCGCAATTGCTGAGTATATGGATCACAGCAACCAGAAGAGTGGGATTACAGAATGTGGGAATTGGGAGGTTGATACCGTGATTTTGTACAAGTCAGATTGCAAGATGTTTGTGTGTTCTCAGATTCGGATGCACCATTGACCTATCTATGAATTTGTTTATTTATTTTTTGATAAATCTATGAAAATATTTTTGCTGTTATTAGATCAATGGTTCTCAAATAGTTTCTTCGGTGTTTACATGTTATGGTCATATTAATGCATTGGAATGCTTCTGTATATATAAGAAGTGAGTCATTGAAAATTAGCTAGTCACCTTTTCCTTTCTTTTTCTGCTTAGTACTTGTGGAGGTCTCTCTATCTTGTTTGTTTCTATGGTTTATCTAATTTTGTAGTTTTCAGGTCCCTGTTCGGCATTTAGTGTTTATGGTCCATGGTATTGGTCAGAGATTGGAGAAATCAAATCTTGTAGACGATGTAACAAATTTTCGCCATATCACCTCAAGTCTGGCTGAAAAACACCTGACTTCGTATCAACTTGGTACTCAGAGAGTCCTTTTCATTCCATGTCAGGTATGGATTGCTTATCCGGTTTTGTACTTTGTTGTGTCTTTAAAAATATCATTTTTCTGTTCATTCAATTCCTCTGGCTGTTCAATCTTTTCTTCTTTGTGCTGCTTCTGTTTTCTCCCTGGTAATTGACCGGCCACGTTCTTCAAAACTTCTAACGGAAATGATATCTTAGTGCCCGTTTGGCCAAGCTTCTACCAACTTCTACTTGTCTTCCTCGTATCCCTCCTCTACCATCCCCTCTTCTCCCCCCCTTTCTCTATCTTCAATAAGTCTCATAGCTTTAGATCAAGACAAAACTCGGCTAGAATATGCATTAAAACTTTGTCGTTTTCTCACCTTAAAATTGAGATACAGCTGGGAATCTGAATTTCTTGTGTAAGGAGTTGCATTTTTAGCCTCTTTGTGATTATTTGTGATTGCACTAAGGTTTCTTCTTTTGTCCTTTCTTTAAGTTGGATTATTGGCCCATCTAACATGTACTTGTGTATTAGTACTAGGTTTTTTTACTGATGCACACAACGCACAACTCCTTGTTCTCTGCAATTGTAATATGTTTTACTTGCATATCAATAGAATGTCTTCTAATCTGAAAAGGGGAAAGCAATTTACTGCTTGTTTTTGGGGGTCTATAGCTCTACTTGTAAGGGTGTTTATACTATGACTTGGTTCTTTGTAATTCAGTGGAGAAAGGGTTTGAAGCTCAGTGGAGAATCTGCGGTGGAGAAGATTACTTTAGATGGTGTTCGGGGCTTGCGTACCACATTGAGTGCAACTGTTCATGATGTCTTGTACTACATGAGCCCAATCTACTGCCAGGATATTATCAACTCAGTATGAATTGTTCTTCTCTTAGCTCTCCCTCTTTATATCTTGAAACACCAATGTAGAGTGAGCACACGTTTTGCTAATAACACACTACTTGTTTTCTTTCTAGAATCTTTTGATAGCATCAGTTTGGATGCATGATGTCCACATTTGCGTATTTAGTTTAGTTTGTTTTGTACAATATGATACTGTTCAAAGATCTTTCTTAAATACAGAAGCATAAATAAATTCATTTGCATGTCTCTTTTGAGAAACTAGAATATGAGATATGAGAGACACAAACTGATACTATCATGCATTTTCTATGAGTTGGAGCTGCAAATTGCTGTCTCTGAAGTCTCTTCTCCATGCACATAAAAATTGTGAAAAGTCTCCTATTTTTATTTTATTTTATTTTTTGCAATGTCAAAGTGATCAGAAAAACGGTCTTAGATGTATAAAATGGAATTATAATAGCTTCATTGTAGTATGTTATAACCTCTTATATCCATTTACTATTCTTAGGCTTACCAATTGTTATGTGCATTATTGAATATGTAGATGATTGGGATCCTACTCTGATTCTTCAAGTGATGGTCAATTGTTAATCAAGCTTTTCTCCACAGGTTTCGAACCAGCTGAATCGTTTATATCTGAAGTTTCAGAAGAGGAATCCAGGGTATGATGGAAAGGTAGAAGGCTGCCTGTGAATCCAGAAATCATCCTTCCCCTATCTATTTTTCTGAATCAACTTATTATTTGCCATGCGGTTATGCTTAATATGGATGATATGTATGTAGGTTTCCATATATGGTCATTCTCTGGGTAGTGTTCTCTCGTATGATATTCTCTGCCACCAAGAGAATTTGTCCTCTCCATTTCCAATGGATTGTATGTACAGAGAACATGCAAGTGAAGATGAACCATCGAGGAACATCTCCAAGCTATCTTCTGAATACAACTCCAAGGCTGATGGAACTGAAACCTCAAAGGAAGCTTTAAATGACGGAAAGTTGGGAAGACAGCATGTTCCACCAAATCCTGAAAATGAACACACTAATGATCCTGTACTGCTTGTGGATGATTATCCTATGAACTCGTCTTTAAGAGAAGAGAGTTACATTGAGGGGATAGAGAGTGAAATCCAGGGTGGCACTTCTTCGTCAGCAGCAAATGATCATCTTGGAAATCATGGCCACATGTTTCCTGAAGGAATGGGATTCTTGGACGATTTCGATGCTAATAGCCATGAAACCAAGGATGACTTGGAGGAGACAATTAGTTTGGATGGTGGTGCAAAACCCGAGGTTTCCGCAAATGCAGCAGAAACAAATTGTGATAAAGGCCATAATGTCACGGATCTCAAGTCAGAGGTGTGGAAAGGATATCCTTTTCCTGGAATCTTGGATGGTTTTTCCTTCATTTCTTCATTTGAACATTTTATGTTGCCCGACTCAGGTTGACTTTCTAAAAGCCCGAGTAGCAGAACTGGAAGCACAGGTTGGCAGGCATCAAACTAGTGGTAGGTCACACATAGGAGGCCATCAATCTTCTCTGTAAATTTTTGTGTCAATCTTGCAGTCCTTTTGTTCTGATTACTCTCATGGATGTTCCAAAGTGCTTATTCTACGTATATAAATATTTATGTTTGTGCAGGGAGTCAGGATGTGCATCCAGGCATTCAAGATCAAGATAAATCCAGAAAGAATACAACAGACGGGGATAATTCACTTAAGGGTTATAAACACTTCATCAAGTACACAAAGCTTGAATTCAAGGTAATTTAAATTTTAGGCATTTTCTGCTTGCTCTGTACTAGCATCCATATGCTACAGACAGTAAATCTTGTTCATTGACCGATATGTTCTATGTCCGACAGGTTGATACATTTTTTGCTGTTGGATCCCCTCTTGGTGTCTTTCTTGCCCTCCGAAATATTCGCATTGGGATTGGTAATGCTCTTCAAAGTCTTTGGAGGCTCCATAAGTGTTGGGGTTGTAACTTAGGTCATTATTTGTGACTCCTAATTAGATATTTTGGTCAGTCAAGGGAATGAATTTCTACTCATCAGAGAATTTTGCTCCTTATTTTCTAATTATATCCTCTTTTAACTGCTTTGGAGCTTTTCAGCAGTAGTAAAAAAATTGAAAGTATAGGAAATAGAACTATTAATCCTTTGAACACAATCATGCTTAGAAATTATTTATGAACCAAAGGAGTTCATTTTAGTTGATTATCAAAGCCAAACCATTGCCTTTAGCTGTTTGCTGTGATGCAGTCAGGTTAATTTTGACCAAGCTATTGTTCATACTTCATATCAGTAATATCATTGATGATTCTTTATTTCGACTGATTGAGGTAGCCTCTGTACGTAAGATTAGTACCATCTCGAAATAGTGTTCCCAAAAAAAAAAAAGAAAAAAAAAAGGAAGAATAAGCAGGTTGATTGTAGCTGGGGCAGTGTGCTATCTGTTGGTGGTTGAGATATTTGAACTTTTAAGTACCATGGCCTATATACTTTACAGCTGGCATCTAAACATCCTTGCATACTGCTCCCCAGCCCAAAATAAAAATAAAAATAAATGACAAAGAAACCTGTTCAAATGGTATAATTTTTCTCAAATAACATTTTCCTCTACTTCTCAGCTTGATGAGTTGTTATTTCTGCTCTTCTAGGTGGAGGGAGGGAATACTGGGGAGAGGAGAATATTATTGAAGAGATGCCTGCTTGTCAAAGAATGTTCAACATCTTTCATCCTTTCGACCCTGTGGCATATAGGTATGCATGCCAACTTCTTTGAAACATTTTCTCATGTGTTGTAATTTTCTTTGGCTATGTTATGATACTTGCATGTTTTGATAAAGGAAAAATATGCATAGGATATTTCATTCTGGAGTATACAGAGTATCCGCATGTTATGGCAATTGGTCACTGTAACATTTATGGACACTAGGGGTGTAAACTAGATAGGACTATCAGTTAGGTTAGTAGAAAAGGATAGAAGAATGAAATAATGATCATAAAGAAAGGTATTCTCTTACCATTTGTGGTGCTATTTTCACACATCAAACTCATTAAGGGTTCATAGGTTGGTGATGTATTCTGCTTATTCGAGGTCTACTTCCTTTACTCTTGGATGTTTGAACTACATAATCAGTTGGGTTCGCATTATTCATTACTTGGACTGCAGTTGTAATGACCATCATGACCTTATGATCTTTCAAATTTATTATTATTACAATATACAACAATCCATAAATTGATCTTTACGAGTCTTGACATTTTGGAGCATGTGCCTGCAAATGGATCTTTGTGAGTCTTAACATTTTCGAGCTTGTGCCTGAAGTGAGCACAATGCCGTACTTCACGGCTTCACCCCTCGTCTCCTGAAGATAATATATTGTGTTTTCAGGGTATATTTCCCTGGTTTGNGATGTTCACTCTTACGTCTAAAAGATATACCAACAGGAGGATAGATACATATCGTATTCTCTCCTCTTTCTAGCTCCTGGTTTTCAGCTTTGATAGTGTCATACCTTGATTTGTTAGATGCAGCCATAGGAATGGATCTAGAAGGAAGCGTACATCAGATTGTTTGCTTTAGAATTGGATATTCACTTGTAGGCTTGATGAAGCTTGAAATGTTTTCTTAGATAAAGATTTGTAGTTAAGAAAGAGGACAAGACATCCTCCCAAAGAGATAGAGTTACAGAATAGCCCAGTTTAAGTAACCCCTAGAAGCTCCTCCCGTCTTAGCCCACATAGAAGCTAGGTGTGTTACTCTATCCCAAACTAGCTCAGATGACAGTATTCCTGGAAAAGCTCTTGCATTTCCCACAAGCACCACAAGATAGCAGAAAGAGCATTTGCGCCAAAAACCGAATCTGCAGAAACTCCAAATCCCTCAAACCGAATCTGCAAAAACTCCCTAATAGTGGCCAGACAAACCCGATTCTCTACTCTCACACCAAAGATTTTGCACCTGAGAATTTGAGAAATCATGCCATGTCACAATGGAGGGAAAAAAATGTGAACACTACTCACTATTAGAAAAACACATCAAGCACATGTCGAAGAGAGCCATCCCCGGCCTCCATTTTTGCAGCATATCATTCGTGTTAATTCTCCCGAATAAGTGTCCAATCAAAAGTCTGCACTTTCAAGGGCACCTTAGCCTTGCAAAGAAAATAGCTATTGGAAACAGAGCATACTGTGGAGTTGAACCAAAAGGAAAAATTGGTGGAAAAAAATCCCCGATTGGTCCCCTTGCCACACCCTAACATCAACCGTATCTGAGATCTGATTAATATCCACTATCCCCAACAAAGAAAAAGCTCCTCCATCTCTCTATTATGCGATGCTCTATGTAAATGGAGATCCCACGAGCTATTCACACTAAGGTAAAAATCAGAGACTCAATTCTCATACCTGCAAGATAACTGGAATAGCCGGGGGAAATTGTCGGTGAAAGACTGGTCACTGTGCCAAGTATCCTTCAAAACCTTATCCTAGAACCATTCCCCTACTTTAGAGCCACCCAACGTAAGAAAGAAGAAGAAACCCTGCCAGGGCATGCATGTGTGGCAACTCAAGCACGATTGGCATTCCACCATTCAAATGCAGCCCATACTTCGGATAACCTTGTTCCAAAGGGAATCACTTTCCGAAGGAAACCTCCATAGCCAATTCCCTACTAGAGCAGTGTTTTTTAAAACGAATTTTTCCACCCCTAAGCCCTCCTTCTCCATAGGTCTACACTCCCTAACCCAATACACCAAATGCTCCTTCTTTTCTCCATCAGCTCCTTCCCACAAGAAATCCCGCAATATTTTCTCAATCCTATTAGCAACCTCCATTAACACCTTAAACAAAGATAGAGAGTAAAGTGGAACACTAGCGACGCAAGATCGCGAAAAAGTAATACGACCGCCGAAGAAGAAACCCATCCAGCTTCTTAGAGACACAACTGATGACGGGTTCCCAAAATGATTCTATACTAGATTTACGAAGTCGTACCCCCAAGTAAGTAAGAGACCAGCTTTGGACCTAACAACCATCTAGAGAAGCAAACTAATGGTGTCCTTGGCAACGTTGATACTAGAAATATTGCACTTAGAATATTTACTTTCATCCCTGAAATCACCTCAAAGATATGCAGGAGTGTGAGTACATTCTTAAACTTTTCGACGTCAGCAGCCAAAAACAAGATTGTAGCATCGTATCATCTGTAAACTGTAAGTGAGAGACACTAACACCTTCCCGTCCCACATTACAACCCTTCACAACCGCCACCTCCACGCTTTTCTCTAGCATCCTAGCGCATTCACCACAATAGTAAGAGAAGGGGAGAAAGAGGGTCACCCCGTCGTAAACCCTTGGATGAACGTTGAAAGGCAAAAAAATAGTGACTTGAGGAAATTTTTCACTCACGAGATGGTAAGATTTTCGATTGAAGAATGATGGTCCTCCTTTTCTAGTTGACGAAATTTTTAATTTCCCTTTGGGGTCCGGTTTATTACTACTAGAATAAACTTTGATCACCACTACTAGCTCGGTCAAAATATCATTCATTTATTAGTGGAAGAGGTCATGTTAAAGATTAACAGGATATGTGCTACATTGTTTGACTTTTCTCATTCTTGCAATTTGCTAATGTATCCATTGGCCCTGGGGGAGGGTGGAGGATAGTAAATAAATACTCTTGGCATTACCTGGCTGTTGGTCTGTCGGGTTGTCTTAAAAAAGAAAGGAAGACTGTAAGGCTGGGTGCATTACATAGGGGAGAATGATGGATAGTTGAATATGTTGCAGATACAATAAGTCACTATATGGATGGTGCAGCAGACGGAAAGACACTAGAAGGTGACCACGGTTTTATTAGGACAATTACAATCTATGCTCTTATTATAAAAGAGGCTAAGAGCGAAATAGACAACATTATTTCTGGATCTTGGCAGCAGCAGTGGCTAAGATTTTTTAGCAATGCCTTCTGTCAACTTAACCAAGGCAACTAAGGCTAGAAGTTTATGAAAAAATCACAATTTTTATGTGGGATCTTTTGAAATTTAATATTTTACTCTGCTTATGATATATCAAACATTTTTCTTTATCGTATTTGTCATTATCTAGCCCTTTGCACAAAATAAAAGCTCTGTTTTTCCTTCAGAGTAGAACCACTTGTGTGTAAAGAATATATCAGCAAGCGCCCTGTCATTGTTCCTTACCACAAAGGAGGCAAGCGATTACATATTGGATTTCAGGTGTGGTTTCAGAAAACAATATGACTGCCAAGTTCATGGCCATAGCTTACCTCATTCTCTCACGCTGTTTTCTGTTTGTGGTGTTTCTGCAGGATTTTAAAGAAGATTTGGCTGCACAATCTCAGATGTTTATGAATCATCTGAAATCTGTTAGGGTGGGTCTTGCTAAACATCTTAATGCTATTTATGTTTCTTTGTTTCTTATCAGTAGTATCTAATGCTTCACTATTGGGGAAATATTGCACCTAAAAGTAGGTTTTTTGTAGCTCTGGTTTTAATCTTCCTCTAGGTATGTGGTATTAATATAATGCTTCAGAGCTTCGTTTCACCCGACTGTACTTTCTACTGCATCAAAGTTCCCTTTTGAAAATAATAAGATTCACTAGTCATTGCAATTTGCTATGTCTAAGTTCAAGATTTTTGTATGTGTTCTCTATTCCGCCCCTGCCCTCAAACAATCAAGGATAAATTGCATATGTGAAAGTTTACCTTCACCTCAAATTTAAAGAGCACTCTTAGGCAAAAGTCAAGACAAGAAGGTGGGTGCTATTAATCAATCCACTGGTCCCTACCTTGAGAGTAATCTCAAGGACTAATGCTGCAAGAAAGAGGGACAATTTAAGCCTAGACATTTCCAATAGGAGTGGCTCAACAAATAAAGTGACCTAACGCCATTTTTCGTTCATTCAATAACTATTAAATTTTATGAATTTCAATTTTCTAGCTTTCTGAGAGGTAAGTTGATTATTACTCCATCCGTCTCAAAATTATTGTCATTTTAACTAACTTTTTATGTCTCAAAATATTTGTCGCTTTACAATTCCAATACTACATTTGTTGCTTATTTTCCTAATGTACCCTTGTGGTTTATTACTAATTTCACTTTCCAATGCACTAGTTCCAATTAAAGCAAGGGAAGTTGAGTCAAATTGTTTTAACTATCTCTATAGTTAATTGTCTCCTTAATATGCACGCATTAACCTTAAACGACAGTTATTTTGAGACGGATGGAGTAATTTATAATGAAGTCCTTTTCTTTGGTGGAGATATTACTATAGTATTTTTCTTTAGATTTTTGGTTGAGTTCTATTGCCAATGCTTTGTTGGCCTTGGGGGTGAGATGAACATGTTTCAAATTACATTAGCACTCGATAATTGTTCCACTATAACATCTTACTTCCACCGTCCCACTAAGGTTGCCAAATCTTGGGAGCAGAAAATTATAAGCACAGAAGATTACCCTAAAATTTTATGGGTCAAACGGCTTTCCACCAATAAAAGACACTCAGTGATCTTCTAAAATGAAATTTGACAACTTAATGAGACAAGAAAATTGGATGTTTTTGACATTGTCAACGGGATAGAGGGAGTATTATTTGTTTTTTTTTTTTAGATAAGAAAAATAATTGTATTAATAGCAAAAATGTAAAAGAAGAAAACAAAAGATGTCCTCGTGAAAAATCAAAACAACAAGGCCTGTCAATCCCTCTGTACTTCAGACAAGGGGACTACGAGAAAAATTCTATCAGCAAAAACCCACAAAGAAGCCATAAAAACTATAAACCAAATTAGCCGGAACAAATTGATAACAAAACAGCCGATTATCCTCTCCAGCCAATTACACCAAACTAGAACAATCATAGCACAACCCCAAAGAGTCATGCCCTCCTTCCACACCCCAAACCTATGAATCTAATATGGAACATCTGTAACAAATCAGGAAGGAAAATCCAACATTCACCAAAATCCACGCATGCCAAGCAAAGGGACAGTGTAGAAAAAGATGTTCAATTGTCTCCGAACTCACATAACACATCACACAAACAAGAGGGGGGAGGGGTTATTTGTCATTGTTATGTTTATCAATATTTGTGAAAAGTCAACTAGGACAATTACCTTTAATAAATGGAAGAAGTAATGCAGTATATCTTGGGACTTAGAAGTTGAAGAGAGAAGCATAACAGTGTTTGTAATACCCAAGAGTTTCATGGTTGAGGATTAGCTTAAATGGTTTGATGGTACATTTCATAGCACCAAGGTGCATCTTCTTTTTAGGTGACCTAAACCCAAGAAACTTTACATTTGAGCGTGCTTGACTGGCAGTAGTAGTATTGGGATGGGTGACTTCCTGAGAAGTTTTTCAGAAGCATGTGAGTGAGAACAAAACATGTTGAAAAGGCTTGTGGTGGTCTGTAGGGTCAGTCCTCAACCAAGAAAGCACATATTGGTAGCACTAGCAGCCTAGTTGGAGGTTGGGGTATTACATTGTCAATATTTCCATATTCTACTTTTGATTAGAATCAATTTGACTGTCCGAAAGACTTTAAACCTTTATAACTTAAGTTGTATTAATAATACTTTTACGTACAATTGAAAAGAGTTTAAGAAATCGGAAACGTTTTTCTACCTTTTATGTGGTATTGTTGTATATATTAGATCTCGTTCTTATGTTTTAATATAAGAACCTATAATTGCAGTTTACTTAAGCAGTTAACAGCTTCAGAAGTCATCACTAGAGTTCTGATTTCAGTCCTCTACAGCAGTTACACAACTACGTTTACTGAGCATCGAGTTCAGTTGGGGAGATCCTCGAACATTTTAGGCTCTTACTAATATTAGACTTAGATGTATGAATCTTGTTCCTACAATATGTGGTTTTATGTTCTAGAGGGTGCTCCTGTCTCCTTTAACACAGCGATTGACAATGACCAGTTGACCATCGTTGAGTTCTTCAGTTGCATCCATCTTTGCATTGTCTGTTGGATTTCTCTAGATTCTCTTCTTCAAGGGGGTATTGATGAGGGTATTGCTTTTGATAGGTCAAAGTGCTCACAGTTTGTCAATCGACAAAGAAAGATAGTCTTGAAGGTAACTAG
>BSSO01002663.1:0-18614 GCA_030267885.1 Mesembryanthemum crystallinum
TTCAGTTCAGTTCAGTTTAATCAGTTCAGTTCAGTTCAGTTTCGATCAGTTCAATTCAGTTCCGTTCAGTTCAGTTCAGTTCCAATCAATTCAGTTCAGTTCAGTTTAATTTTTTCCAGGTGACGAGAACATGGCCTTAATCACATCTTAAACATAATGCATCCAACTTCAGTCTTCAGTCACTAAACCAAAACATTCAATAATCTCATTATTATAATTTTTCCTTTTGATAATTAAAAGCCTCATCATTAATTTATTATTATTGTATGATATTATATACAATATTCTTTGCTCAAAGCATAAATTCTTCTATATATATATATATATATAAAAATTCTCCAGTTTAGTAAAATGCACGGCACATGCTAAATAGATATTCAAAAATGCATTAATCTAATTGATCTCCTAACTTAAAAAAATTCTAATAAAAGAATACATTCATTAATTTATTCTCTTTGATGTGTCTTCAATGTTCCTTAGGTGCAGCAAAGAGTAGTCTTTGAATTCAGTAAAGCTCAGCTAAGTGTAGAAGGAATTATTCTACAGAATTTACATTATATGCTGTTTCTGTATACACAAGCATGGCTTATGATGCTTCATAAAAGGTGCTCTCTTCTTCATGTCCTCGATAAATATTCTCATCATCCCCAACCGACCAAACAATTATATTATTCTTTTTTTCTTATGTGCGATTTATGATATCGATGCGTAAAGTCAATATATAATAAGACACGTTCTAGTGAGTAAAAGTATAGATATACTAATCAAGTATTATTGTATCATCTTTATGTCTCCTTAACTTGAACGCAATTTTTAATGGACTTTCATTTCATTCAAGTTAGATGTGATCTAAATCCGATCAGCATATGGGGGGAAATTATTTAGCATATGACAGACATGTGGATTATTGAGCTTATAGAGTCCAATATAAGTTAAGTTCATTTCAACTAAACATAATGAATTGGATTAAACTAAATTGAAAACTGAATAATGACGATTGAATGAACAAAGTAGAAACCAAATTTTCTTCGTTTTCAAAATACATATATTAATTGCTGGGAGCTAGTAGAGTTGGAGACTTGAATCATAAGTATTTCATCGTCCAGCCCATATGGAAACCCCAACAGCCCATCATAAGCAAATTTCCCTTCAATATGGGTAGTAGAATTCGAATTCCAATTCTCTTAGTTGCGATAAAGAGCTCCCACGACTTTGGACAACTCATTTTCCTATCACGTTTGACTACATGACATATTGACATCAAAGCAATTTTGTCGAAATTAAAAGTGCCTAATGTGTTTATGACTATTCATGTCACAATGACCTCACGTTTCATATAATATGGTACATACATAGTTCCATCATAGGAAAAAAACTGTTTGCTTGTCGACAAGATTGATCCTCTTTATATCACAACTCAGTATTTGGAATATCATTGGGATTTTGGAATCAACAAATGCTCAATCTTAAATCTCCACCACTTGATTATCGGGACGGGCAATTTCCAATTGGCATCACTCATCACATGTGAGAATATACTTTTTCATAATTATTATTTTAACAAAGACCCATAAAAACTAAAATCAATTTCTTACTAATAGTTTTGGGATAATATGCCTTGATTCCTATTGATTTTGTTTGAAAATAAGAATTCTTGGTTGGCCTCCATCACAGTCAAAATCAACAATAACCCATGGATCAATTTTATTTTATTTTCTTTTACTTAAAACACGTATCTTTTCGGTCAAGACTGATCTTGTTTGCACCGTGTTGACTCAAGAAGGGGTAAAGTGCTCTCAGCAAGCAGTTTCTTCCTTTACAAGAATTGAAACCTGATTTTATTATTTAACAGATGAGAGTTTCGAACCAGTCACACTAACCACTTGTTGGTTATTGTTTTTAGAAAGTAGTGTTGTCACATAAATAAATAAATAAATAAATAAAAACTTCTAATATTTACTATGGGGGGGGGGAAGAAACTACACGTAAAATAAAAAAATAATAATAAAAAAAAAAGACTTAAGCAAGTAGCCCTATAGAATCAACAAAGCATCCAAATTCCAACCAGGAATCAAGACAATTGAAGCTCAGTCATCACCATAGAAAAAGAATAGATGTTGATATTGAGATATATATGTTGATAACTTGGTAAGTATTGAAAATATCACAATTGCCTTGTCCAAAAAAAGAAAAGAAAAGAAAGGAAAAGAAAAAAACAGGATTATATATATTGGCACTTGTTTCAATTAGTACATCACTTTTTGTGAAAAAGGGATAATTCCATCATGTATGGCAGGGTAGGGAAAGAAATGAGGACCAGGTAGATTTAATCCTTAGCGGGAGGTTCTTGTTACCAATGCCACCACTAGTCTATCATCATCATCATCATCTTGTACTGGTAGCTATAGTAACATGATGTTGGCCGGAGTCATGAAGGTAGAGCTGGCCATGGCCGGGTTGGTCCATGGACAACACGGCCCAGCACGAATTTGGCACGGGCATGACACGAGACCACGCCAGGCACAGCCCACGGGCCATGATTTTAGAGAAATCGTGTGCCCTGGCACGGCACGACACGCTTTGGCACGGCAAAAATATAATATTTTAATACTCCCTCCGTCCCGTAATTAGTTTTTAAAAACTAGGAGGGAACAAGATTTTAAGTGAGTGTTTTTAGACAAATTTACACTTGTAGTAATAATAGAAGGAATAAAAAATAAAAGGGGAATTTTATGTGAGAGATTAAAATAATAGAAAGAGTGAGAGTGATTGGAGAGAGAGTGTGTGATTGGAGAGACAGTGTAATTTTTTATTGTATTTGTGAGTTAGTGGAGGGGTATAATAGAAAAGTTATTGGATTTTATGGGTTTTGAAAGCTAATTTTGGGACAAAAAAATATGGTGTTTTTGAAAACTAATTACGGGACGGGGGGAGTACAAAATATGAAAATTTGTAAAGGCACTGCACGTCGGCATGAAACACGGCACGATGGGCCGTGGGCCGTCCATGGGCCGCTTTTGAGAATAGGTGGCACGGCACGACACGCAACGGGTGGGCCGTGGGCCGGGTAGAGCCTCCAAAAGCTCCAGGTACGGCGGCATGGCACATGGGCCAACCTAGCATGAAGGTATTTTGATATATATAAATATATATATATTCATAAGGCCGCAATTTAAAGATGCTAAAAATATTAAATAGGTCATGTTGGACAATGATAGTATTTGTGTTACGGTTAAAAGGATCGTTTAGGTCATCACATATACCTGATTTATGAAGAGTGGGGTAAAATTGTTCGGACTTGATTTGTTTAATAACCCTATTAAAAAGGTTTTATTTTTCTAGAACTACTTACGAAAGTAAAAATGAAAAACATAAAACCATATTAAGTTTATATTATATAGTCTTGAATTTTAACCTAAGCTGTAAAATATCACCCTTAAGTTACTAAAAATAATCTTTAAATTGAAAAAAGTAGCCGATAAGTTGGATCGTCTAATAGTTAGATGGTTGCGCAAGAATGTTACTTCCAATTCTATATCTTTGACGAGCAACAAAAAAAAAAAAAAAAAGACTCATGGATTTCCATGAAGATAGATTTAAAATGGGCTCTTAGCCATCACTTGGACCTCATTTCAAGTTGAAGGCGTGTTTTGAGCAAGGTTTTCATATTTGATTCTTAAAAAATAATGAAACCTCTCCACTCAAAAGAAAAAAATAATAATAATGAAACCTCTTTATATTACGGCCCAATTAGAAACTTGGGCTTTATAGGCCCAATTTTCTTCGACTTTTAACAAACAATCTTGTCTCTTGTGTGCTGGCCGGGCCTCTTTAAGTACACTTTCAGCCCTTTTCCCCGGCCCCTCAAACAGTACTATTGGAAAACTCATGTTGCAAATGGTTTTCAAATTCAAATCTCGACGAGTATAACTCTCCACTTTGAAATATTTAGGCTCTATCAATTTTCACTGAATCGCACCAATTTGAATTGAGCTAAATAAGATACTCCATGAATAAAGAGTAATAGACGAGAGAAAAAGGTATGTTAGAATTGAATCAAACTAAATGTAGTATAGAAATGTAGATATAAATTGAGTTTAGTACCTCCTAATTAATATTTGTAATTGTTGACCTTTTAAATTTTTTCCCAAAGTTATCACGTAATGGATACATGCGCACGTGATGACATTGATTCACCAGCTTTCAGCTGTGCATGTGATACGCGTGTCAATGGGTACAATGTGTTAACATACTAGGAGTGAAACTAATGATTTATAATTTTAAAAACCATATATAGCAATTTTGAACATAGTTCACATAGTAATGGGAACCTAAAAGACACTTGCCTTCTATTCCATTTGGTGCATCCAATTCTTTTTTTTCCTTTTTCCTTTTTCCTTTCTTATGGAATTTTTAATATTTATCGTTGTGCATGAAAATAATCTTCAAAATCATTAACAATTAAACTAGTTAATCCATTAAACAATATATTTCGTCACAGCACAAGACTTTTTCTATATCTTATGTCCAAATTGCTCAAGTTCATTTTATATACTGCTAATTCCGTCATATGGAATTATTAATCAAATTGTACGATCACTCTAGTATTTTTTTCTATGTCGTGTTAATCAAATTGTAATATTCCTCGTATTATTAATTAGTTTTTGGTGTAAGTAAGTACATTAATCCTCTATCTATTTATCAATTTTTTGTATTTTAAGTTATTCTTATTTTATGTGAAAAAGTATAATTAAATAAGTACTGTATCTTTATGGCATAAGTTTGGTCGCAAGTAACATTTCAACTTAATTAGTGTACTAGTATCGCTTATGGTAACATGATTAAAAGCAGGCTACGTAACATATATCCGAATTGCGAAGTTGCCCAACCCTTTAAACTATCGCCAATTTTTTCTTACACGAATTTATTCGTGGAATACCCAAGACACCCAAGACCGTGCGTTAGGAGGTGCCCTTTAGCCACGCCCAAGTAGGAAGGAAGTTCCTCCTTGCAGACACCAAAAAAAAAAAAAAAAAAAAAAACTATCGCCAATTTTTTACTCCCTCCATCACTAAATCAAGGTTACGTATTCTGTTTTGCTCCATCATCAATAAAGTCACGTTTTCTTATTTGGCAAATTTTTACCTATGAAATTATCAACCTACCCTTATTTTCTCTCTCCTCACATAGGTAAACAATTTCTCTCTCCAATCATCTTCACTTAAAACAAGGGCAATAAAGGCATTTCACCCTTCTCTTAAATTTAGTCTCTTTTGTCAAACGTAACCTTGATTTAGTGACGGAGGGAATATACTTTTCTTACCTCACAAGTCATAACCAACTTTTATTAATCACTACTGAAGCAAAGAATTTAATGTACTAAATCGAGTTTTAGATCCAATGGACACATTAAACAAACAGCTACTCCATAGAAAAGGAAAAAAGAAAATAAACAAACACAAATCTATCCAATTACCATATCTGGATTCATATTCATAATTGATGGAGTACATGGTAGAAAGTAGTTGAATGACTTAAATCTGGGATCAAAACCAAAACTAACGTTATTAAGTTGAATCTAGTTGAAATAAAAACACCCTAATTCACATAACATACAAGATCTTAGATTTTGTAATTTATATTCCCATTTCCCCCTATTATAACTCCCACTTCTGCAAACTAACGTTACCAAAGAAATAAAGAAATGCACCATCACAATAACTTTCTTGGGTATTCTGTCTAATTGTTAGACAGGTGAACGGGGAGTGTTACTCAAACTTCGAGTAATTTTTTTCTTTTTTTTTTTTTTGTGAATGACCAAATTGGTATATTTTGTGGGCAACCAATGACAATATGGTTTTTTTTTTTTCCTTACTCAGGCAACGTTAGGGTATAAAAGGTGAGACACCGACGACAATAGGGTATAAAAGTGATACGTCGGCGACACTGAGGTATAAAAAGTGTGATTTTCGCGACATATACATCCAAACTTTAGATATACCGATGAATTATAATTTTTAAATTTTTTTTGCAGTGTTAAATTTCATTTGAAAAGGAGAAAAATAAAGGATGATATTTTGAAATAAATAAATAAAAAGTAAAAAGTAGTATAAAAAATGAACTCACCAGAAAATGTTCATTGTTGGATGTATATGTCGCAGGGTGCTCAATTTTTATACCTTAACGTCACCAGAGTAAGAGAAAATAACATATTATCCCAGGTTGCTCAAAAATAAAATATACCAATGTGGTCATTTCGGGTATTTTTTTCGGGTGCATATCTAGGAGTAATATTTAATGATGCTTTTTCCCCATAACCACGTTCGTACGTTCCCGGACCTTCGTACCTTTTCTCTTTTCTCTGTTTCCTTCATTCTCTCTCTGTGTCTCTCTAGTATGATCACCACGTATTCGACCGAATGTCCCAATGAACAGACACGAACACTCCTTTCCCAACTCAAATTTCCCAACAAAACACTCCTCATTATTTACCTAATTTGGTTGATACCCATTTGATTCTAGCTCAAAATTCATCCCAAATTTTCAATAAAACAGCAATAACAAAAACATGGCTTTCATTCTAGGAATCGTTTTTGGGATTTTGTTCGGTGTGGGATTGATCTTTGGTTTTGCATACTATGAGAACATTCGCGCCAAACGCCGCTACGACTTGGTACTTCTCTCTCTCTCTTTCTCTCTGTCATGCCATTAGTGCAATTTCCTGAACAGGGGTTCATTCAATGCCATCGAGGGAGTTACCAAAAACTGTAATTTGTATTTTGTTTCCATAATTAAGTTTATGTTGAATCACCTTTCGTTTTTTGGTTAGATTATTTTGTGGGTTTTGTTTATGTTTTTGGATTTTGTTTTGGGTTGCTCAAAGGCGGCAGCAATAGCTGCATATGCTAGGATGACAGTGCAGGATGCAAGGAAGATATTCCCACCTGATACTTACCCACCATGGGTTACCTTTCCCCAAATGCAAAAGGTTAATAATTTAATTTGCATTGAGTTGTTTAATTCTGCTTCTTGTAACCATTAATTTTTATGATTTATGCAACTATTGTGATGATGGGAGTGTTGGGTTTTTGTTAATTTGCAGTTAAATTGGCTTAATGCTGAGCTAGATAAACTCTGGCCATATATTAATGAGGTGGGTTCTCTTCATCTTTCAATTTGCTCATTTATATTAATATTATGAATGGATTATTATTGATTAGGACATATAAATATATTATGGGTCTGGCTAATTTTTCATTAGGCAGCATCAGAGCTGATAAGGAGCTCTGTGGAGCCTACTCTTGAGCAATATAGACCAGCCATCCTGGCCTCTCTTAAGTTTTCGAAGCTGACTCTCGGGACTGTCGCCCCTCATTTTACAGGTCAGTTTGATGATTATAAGTTTGAAGCTATTTTGATGCTAAATGCTTTATTTAGAGCACAAAGAGGGGGAGAATCAGCTTGGTATTATATTGTGTGATGGGAGTTTTGTGCATAAAAGGGAGATCAAACATAGCTTATTTTGTTCCCTTAATACTCAAAATGTGCTTTTTGGATTGATTGTTCTCAATACTCTGTGAAATTTATTGTGAAAAGGTTTTTGTGATTGGATGTCAATGGGAATGCTCACTGAATAAGGTATTTTTTGAGAAGTGGTAGCAGTTGAAATGGTAGGATATCTAACAGTGAGATGCATATGTTTTAACGATTTTAAACCATTCTTGAAAGAGAAATTACCTCTGTAATCATAATTGTGCTTTTGTCTTGGATAATACTCTGCTATATGTTTTGACATATCATTTGTTGATATGATCAACGGATCTCAGGCCTGTGAATACTTAAGCAATTACCTAAATTCCTTGAATGTTAGACTGTTAGTTGTTCATATCTGAATGAATATTTGGAGCAATCGTTGAAATGTCTTAACTTTAAAATTTAATGCTTGAAGGAATCAGAAGGACATGTATGTATGTTAAATCGAATCACATATCATCCACTATTGGCTACTACTTCAGAGTCTGATGAATGTTACCATTTGCTAAATGGCAATATTGGAGCATCTTGGCATCTGACTTAAGTCCTGATGTGAAAGCAATTTCATGTGGCTGTGCTATTTGGACTTGGTTAGTACTTAGAAGTGTCGTTAGAGGTCAGTCTAGGCTAGTTTCCAAGTCTTGGCCTCTTGGGATATTTGTTTGAAATTTTAAGTGCCAAAGTGCGTAAATTTTTCATAGGGGTTTCTCGTTAAGATATGTACTGTCATCTTAAATCAAGTCAAGAATGAAATTAAAATTAGTAAGATAAAAACTTGACAAATTAGGAGCACAACTGCTCATGGGAGAATCAAATCCTGTGCAAAGTTCATGTATCATCCCTGGCATGATATGGAAATCTGAGCCAAGGGTGTCCTGTGCAATTATGCAACCACTTGGCTCTAAATAGATCCTCCACTATGTCAAATGTCCAGAACAATGTCATACTATCCTTGTTTTGCATTTCTGCTTAAAGGTGAAACGAGGAGTCCATGTAACATAGCATGTGAATAATTGAAATTTTTTTGGGGCAATGATTTTATTGAAAAACCTTACTGAGTCTTCGATTTGGTGGAAATGCTTGTGGACTTCAGGAATTTGCATTGTTGATAGTGATCCTGGAGAGATAGTCATGGAAATGGAGATGCAGTGGGATGGTAATCCAAATATTGTAATTGATATAAAAACACATGTTGGTGTTGCTCTTCCTATACAGGTTTGAAATCTTTTAACATGATTATGTTCTTTTTTTTTTAATTCAAAATTGCATAAACTTGAACGCTACATCATCTTTATACTGTTTACTTTTATGACATTTATTATTGCTATGCTTGTCTAGATCAAGAATGTAGGATTTACTGGGCTCTTCAGAATAATATTCAAACCTCTAGTGGATGACTTTCCTTGCTTCGGCGCAATTTGTTTTTCTTTAAGAGAAAAGGTGTGATACTAATAACTTGGACCTGATTTTTTTTTTATTTGGCTTTGTCATTGAAGATCTTCTTTCGTATATGACATTTAGATATTGTAAGCATCCAAATTCTGGAAATGAATGACATGCATACTTTTTTCACTCACTGTCTATCACTTCACCCTTGTATTTGACACAGAAAAACTTGGATTTCACGTTGAAAGTTATCGGCGGTGAAATATCAGCGGTTCCAGGACTTTCTGATGCCATTGATGTAAGGAAGCTCCAGTTTTATTTACTTCCATTCAAGGACTGCTATTTTATTAAAATATGCACTAGTTCCTACTATCATGAAGGGAGCACCCAATTTCGTACCCTTTGGAAAATGGGTGTTGCAAGTGTTCCCTTTCTATGGCATTGTTCTAACTTTTGGCCTTGCATCGTAAAGTTGCTGCATTGGGTTTTAAGTGATCAACTATGACCTCATATTTCTTAGTAGATTAAATAGGAGCGAAATATATCTTGTTATCAGTTTTTATAAGGATGTCAGAGACACAGTTTGATGGGTTTCTTTGATCGTTTGGTTATGTAATGCTGGTGCTGTATCTGTGAGTTGAGAGACATCAAAAAGTTGTCTGATCACCTGTCTTCTGTGTGTTAGTAGGAGCCTATTACTAATCTGCTAAGTGGACTGGTGAACGCCATCGTCGCCATATCCCTAACTTTATGTCCAAATGAATTATTTATATTGTCCCTATAAATCACATTCTCACATCTCAACATTGTACTTTATCCACCAAATCTTCTTGATTGATCGCTTTTCTCTGACTTTGAACACCCCCCCCCCCCCCAACACCAACAAAGAAAAAGAAGGTTTATAATGATGTCAACATGAAATTCAATTGTTTTTAGCATAACTGTATTTTATCTACAGGAAACCATAAGAGATGCTGTAGAAGATTCTATTACGTGGCCTGTTCGTAAAATAATACCTATAATACCTGGAGATTACAGGTTTGACATATCTTTTTTTCTTTTGGTCTTTTTGATTCTTTATAGCATCACATACAGTTTTTTTTTATAATGTCATGTTTAATTGTTGAAGCAAATTTATAATAAGGATTTTTTCAGACAAGATTGTATAAAATGGAAAGATGAATCTGTTGTGACATATCTTTGTAAATAATCTGTACAAACAAACACTTTAAAGAACATTATATAAACTATGTTGCATAGAAATGGAAACACAGAAAAGAAACACGAAAGTGTAAATTCATAAAAATAACATAAAGGGAAACATAGAAGCGCAAAAGAAAAAAAAGAGAATAGATCTTTTGCCTAGAAAAGTACTCCATGTTTTTGGGACTAATTTTTGATAATAATAATAGAAATAAAGTAGCTATTAGAGTTAGCTTGGCCAATGTTTATGCATTTATTTTGGGCCAATGGGATAATTCAGTATGATATAATTGACATTTTCATTACCAATAGAGACATCGATAAAAGAAAGATAATTGTAGGATTATCTTTAATGGGACTTCTAGGCCAGTAGACTTAGTTTGGGACCGCATAGTGTATATGGCTTCTCTATGGGCCAAGGCGGCGGGTACTTTTAAGGGGATCACTCTTACTGATGTTCAACGTCATTGGGGTGATGTGTAACTAGCTTTTAATTGAGGACTCCTTGTCCTCCTACTCTTTACTACACCTTTTTCATTAATACAATATTTTTCTTTATCCAAAAAAAAAAGGATTATAGAGATCCATGAGACGAAAAAACTGTTCAACATATGAAGTTAGTTCCCCAGAGTTTCTTCAAGTTTACATAAAGAGAAACATTTCCGAAAAGAGAGTAGTCTACATGAGAGTTTGCAACAAAGTAAAAATGGTTTATGACCAGTTGCATTACTTTGATTGAGATATGGATATGAAAATCATGTAGACAAAAGTCAACTATTATGGTTATGAGAATATCAAGAGTCATGAGTTGCTCGGTTCCAACAGCTATGGAGAAGCAACTACATCGAGTTACATACTTGAGGTTTCAACGGAGATTGAACTTTTGGAGGGGAATACCTTACAAGGAGCTGAACTGAAATACAATTTTTTATAACTGATGCTGCATCTGGATGTTAGGAGTGCATCTCTTCAGTGACGATTATCTTAGGACTACCTCTATCCACTAGTATATGCAAGTCTCCAGCAACAATTTTCTCAGCATGCAGCCTGCTGTTGCCTTATCTTTTCAACTCACATGTCATCATCACGTCCACCTTGGTTCAGATTTCATGCCAACATCACCCACTCACTATAAATCTCCATTCGTTCTTTCCATCAACATAGTGCATTATAAATATAATCATCCTTTATCACAAAGTGATTATCGAGGCATTCAGTGTCTTCTGAGCCGTCTATTTTTCCAGTGTGGGCATCACTCTTTTCGGTCCCCTGACAAACAACAGATTAAAAATCTGCAGGAAAAGACAAGGAAAGCAAATCTGACAATGAAAATAATGATAAAAGATAAGAGGAAAATGGTGATATACCGAGGTATAAATTTGTGAGGATTTCAAGGAACTTAGACCTTTGCTATCGTTTGGCCAGAACCCAGAAGTAGTTATTATAAGCAGCAGATAGACAAGGTTGTCATGTGAGTAACTTTTGTTTGCTATGTTTTCTTTTCTTTCTTTCTTTTTTTTTTTTTTATCCCCCAGTGACTTGGAATTGAAGCCTTCAGGAATATTAGAGGTGAAGCTTGTGCAAGGGAAAGAGCTTTCTAATAAAGACCTCATTGGGAAGTCTGATCCTTATGCTGCTGTGTTTGTACGTCCATTACGTAGCAGAACCAAAAAGACCAAAACAATTGTAAGTTATCTTACCTTCCTTTCCTTTGATTTATTCAGATTTTGCATTGGTTTTGAACATCATCATGGCATTTATCCAGAACAACCAATTGAATCCGATATGGAATGAGAGCTTTGACTTCGTAGTCGAGGATCCATCAACACAGCATGTGACTATCAGGGTGTATGATGACGAAGGGCTTCAGCCTTCTGAATTAATTGGTTGTGCACAAGTAGCACTCAGGGACCTTGAGCCAGGTAAAGTGAAGGTTATGTGGTTGACTCTAGTGAAGGACCTGCAGGTTCGGAGGGATAAGAAATACAGGGGTCAGGTAAAGATCCCGTCCAACTGTTGTTTCTAATTTTTGCTCCTTTTTCATTTTTTTATTTTTTGCTATACATCTATCACTTTCAAACGGAAGTGGAGAACAGATGAAACAAATAAATCACTTTTGTCTACCCTGAAGCTGATTATGTATCTGTTGCTTTAGGTCAGCATCAGGCAACATTTAATCTATGACAATGAAAAGCTATTGTCATCAATGTTGCTTTTGTTGTGATGAAATATATAAACAGGCGTAATTTAAAGAAATAGAGAAAGGGACTGTTGACATGAATTTATGTGGGGAGATTAAGTAACTTAGTTGAGTATCAATGAATCGCTGATTGCAATGGACAAAGAAAGAATTCCTGAATGAAGAACAGGTGATATAATTTGTGAGATTTTATGCTGCTAGATCTTCTTGTCTCTCCAAGATGAATTCTCGTGCTTTATAACTTATAAGTGTGTGTTTCTCTGACCAACAATCTGATACTTTTTTTTCATGACATATATATCTGAATAATCCATAACTTGTTGATCCAACAATGTGTTTTTTGGTTTGCATAATCTTCCACAACATTCCTCGTATTTATTAATCCTTATTCACTTTGTTCTGAGGTGTCAGTGACTAAACGGTGAATCTACCTTCATAGTCTAAGTTGCTTCTGATTCTTTGAGAGGTAGTCAATTGTCAAATTGGAGTAAGGATGGGAGAGTCACCTGGAAGAAGTTAAAGAAATATAATACAAGAAAAATTTAAACTCTTCGAGTTAAGAGTCCCCTGGTCAGCTTCCAAATTCTTTTAAAGGACTATCATTGTCTTTTCTTTTCTCTCCCCCCCTCCCCCACCCCTCTCTTCTGTTGTTTTTGTTGGCAAGCACAATAAGAGGAAGGTAGGAGAGTCAGAAAGAGGTAAATCATGGATATCGGGAGGATTTTACGTGTGAAATAGTAGGGTCACGATTAATATCTGCAATCTGATGCATAGCTTCTAGTTTGTTGAAAGTCCTCCGTGTTTGCCTTCAGGTGCATGTGGAGCTCTTGTATTGTCCATTTGGCACAGAGAATCAGATCATAAATCCTTTTCACCGTGATCTGCCATTGACGTCAGTTGAGAGATTCTTGAAAGAAGATACTGAAGAAGATGCTAGCGATATTGAAAGAAAAGCCACTGAAAAGAAGCGTGAGGTCATCCTTAGAGGGGTACTCTCTGTAACAGTTGTATCTGCAGAAAACTTGCCAGTCATGGACCTGACCGGAAAGTCTGATCCCTATGTCGTTGTGACACTGAAAAAGGCTGGAACAAAAATGAAAACTAGGGTAAGTTTCTAAATCCAATAACCTTGTCTGTGTGTATATATGTTACTCTATAACCAGTTTCTGAAAAAAAATGGAAACAAAAAGAGGAAAAGAACCAACTGGAAAATTTTGAGAACTTAGCTAGTGACTGTTTGTGAAACTGAAGTTTTATCTTACCATTTTCATCAGAAATGACGAGATGCCACTTGGTTGTCAGATTCTGTTACCTGTGATGCATAGGGTATATTATGTCTAATCTTTCTCTCTGCAATTTCAGGTTTTAAATGAAACTCTGAATCCAGTTTGGAACCAAACCTTTGACTTCTTAGTGGAGGATGCATTGCATGAATTGCTTATATTTGACGTTTATGACCATGACACCATTGGAAAGGTAACCTTGTCAGGCTAAATTTAATCAGTTCTTGTTTCACCTAGATTGGCATNTGGTATTATCATGGCTCCCGTGCCTCTAAAGAGGCTCCATCAACATTGCCCTAGTACCTCTAAAGACACTCGAGGCAAAGTAGGTGTTCTGATGTATGCAGCCTTACCCATGTGTAAACAGAGAGGCTTTTTCCAATTTGACCCTGATCTTATGAGTGATGACCATTTTCAACTTCACAATAATTAAGAATTGCACGAATTTTAATGAGCCATTGTCATTTAGTCCATTATATTCCAAAGCTAAAGAGTAGTAGACATGTCAAACTTGGGAAGTGAAGATAATGACTAACCAGAAGCGCATATATTGAACAAGCTAGACCTGTCAAACAGGTTGGTAAGGCTGGATTAGGATCGGGTAATTTCACGTTTGGTTGGCTTTTCGATTCAATGATCTTTCAGGTTGTGTCTGAAAACTTGTTCAAAACCAAAAAATTTATGGTTGGGTTTCCGGGTCAAGTCAATTTTTTCCAACTCCAGAAGAAATTGATCTTGTCTTTAGAATAAGAAATACTCGTATATGTTTGCTGTCAGTTTAATGACTGTAGCAACTAAATACCCACTAACAAGCTTTAGATCATGTCATAATCTTTCAGAAGAGAGTGCAAGTTTGTTGTGAACGTGGGAGATCACTCTACCCATAACAATTTTGAACTCTATGTAGTGCTAACTATGGTTGTATGTTACAGAATTATATTGGAAGATCCATCATGACACTCACTAGAGTACTGTTGGAAGGCGAGTTGTATGACATTTTCACTCTAGACGGAACTGAGAAAGGAAGGCTGGCTTTGCATCTCAAGTGGTCTCCCCAGCCAATCGTGAGGGATCCCCAAACAGCAAAAGATTGATGCTACAAATTCTCCATTGAAAGAGCAACTGAGTTTCAAATGTTTCTTCCCCCTGGTTTGGCAATGTTCAAAAGGTTAACACAACAGTAACTTGTATGATGACGATGGTGACAAGTTTCGAAGGAAGACTTGAAGAGCAGTCTGGTGTCTCGACATGATCACATTTCAACACTCAGCGAGTTTCTTGACAACATTTGATCTGTAAATCTGGTGTTTAAGCTCTCACATAAGCTCGTGTATGTATAGTTCTATAGGGTGATTACTGATTAGTTCTTGTTAGTCTTATGTTTTCATTCATTTGCGTTTCACAATGTGCCATAAGATGATCTTTTTATTTTTGTTTCTTTCAAATGTAGGCTATTATATTACACCCTCCAATACAAGGGTGGGTTATAATTTATTTTTAAGGATATACTCCTTCCGTCCCCACTCTCAGCTTGAGGAGTTGATCAAAGCCACGTGAGAATCAAGAAGTTCACATAATAATTGTAGTTGTATTTAGAATTTGTTCATTTCACCTTATTCAATCCTATTTCAGATCACTTCAGCTTAGTTCAGGTTATTAACTTACTTTTCTCTCACATATTATTATTCATTTAGTGCCCACTTCAGTTAAATTCAAGTACTTTCAGTTGAAATGAACGCACCTTGGGCCATTGTATATAGTATATATATATTTTCCAATGCACTGAATTTGGAAAACAACTTGAGACAATTGAATAACAAGACTATGTGGAGAAAAAAATTATGTTATTGAACTAAATTGAATTTGCAGAACTTATTTGAAATTTGCATGTTGAAGATGAAATTAACAGGTTAGTCTCTTTACTCACCCAAAAGATATATTGTTGCTAACGTTATTTGTGAAAGAATCAACAAAATATAATCTCAATATTTGGTCAAAATAGTAGTACAATATAAACATTTTATCACTGTTATATACACAGAATAAGAATGGAACTGATAGGAGTTGCTATGACGTTCATAGGCTATAGAGATGTGCATTACCACTTTACCAGTGATGCTGTTTACTTCAGTCAGCTAGATCAGCTTACCAGGCTTAACACAGTAAAGTAAATCATTGCAACGAACACTCCCATCTTTCTATCAACAGAAATCCACTGGATTCGATCATCTCTCACGTTCACTGTATGACTATACAGAACTGCAAAGCTTTTCCATATATTTAATTCTTCAGAGCAAAAATGTGACTTCATCAGCCTTTCTCAGTCCTTCTCAGCCTCCACGTCTCCTCCGACGTAGGTTGTGTGCCCTACAAAATTTCATGGAGAACAAAAGCTCATATATTTAGGCAAGGAGACATTCCAACCCATGAATGTGCTAATTCACTAAATTGAACTACTTGTCTACCTCATGAAACTAAAATTTATGAAGTAACTAGATGATCGACATCAATGAATAACAAAAGGCGAGTACATCACAAGAAGTTTACATAATCCATCATGGTAAATCTTATCTTGCATTGTTTCCTCCAGTGGGCACTCTGTTTTTACAAAGCGAATTATAGAGATTGCACCATGGCCAATGAACCTACATAGACTAGAGAGAAAAGGCTCCATGCCCAACCAACCAAGATGGACTAAAGTGCAGGAAAAGCTCTATAACTCTTTTCTCTTTTTTCTTTTTGTTTTTAAAAGGGAGGGGGTGAGAGTTGGGAAAGGCGAAAATGGAGAGAGAGAGCAACAGCAAGGCATACCAGTATTGATTGTGGAATACAACGGAATCAGTGGATACATTTTCCCCATCATCATTTCGGTTCCAGTGATAGACCGCATGGGTTCTGTTCTTGATCGCTAATGTGGAATGTCCATAACTGGCTTCTCGAAACGCAGAATAGTCAGGCTGTGGATCCCAATACCTGTAAAGTGATAACCTTCATTAACATGACATGATCAAGCAGGAGGATATTTGCAGCTTGCAGATAAATTCAGTAATAGCCCAGAGGCAACTAGTCAACAGTTACCAACTAAGGTAATCTTTAAGTTTCCCACAATTTAACTTACTTTGCAGCTAGACCTTCTTGATTTCCACCATCTCCAACAGTTATATAAACTGGAGCTGATTCATCTGGAACAGGGTAGCGATCACCATTTGAGATGTTGTAGCGTATATTAGAAATCCGATACTGAAATAACCAACAAAGTTTTGTGTTAGAGAATGCTTTTATTTTTCCCTTCTTTATTTGTCCCTCCCCAATCTATCCCCCTGGTTTACCATTGTGCACGGATGAGGAAAAGCCTTCAAACAACATGATGTTCCGCAGAAAATAGTAGCATCAAAAACAGAAGTATTACTCACACCCAGATTCTTAGAGAAGTGCATAGCAGATGTAAATGTAATATGTTTTTCAAAATATGTAGTTACCAATCAATTCCTTACTAATTAGTCATCTGATATACATAGGTGAAAACTTTCCTATCAGTGTTCAGGTTCTAAGAGTTCAAAAAGTCACTTTTGGGCAATATTTCAACTTGGATATGATGAACTGAATTAAATATCTTATTTAACCTGCAAAGCGGTTCTTATTGGTTGCGTCGTATTAGGCAGTCAATAAGTTTCCAATCAACGGTCTGACATATTGTGAGAGACAATAGGATACAGGTATAGTACGGTCAAGATTCAGGTTCTTAATTTTCTTTCTTNGAAAAGTCCAAAAGTGAACACTGACCAGCTCGGCATCTGTTAGGTTTATGTGCACGAATAGATAATTAGGTACGGATGCCATAACTTAAGTAACAAATTTGTTGTAGCTAAGACATGATATCTTGTCTGTAGAGCAGACGGGCAGAACTTTCTCTGACCTGTAGAGATAAGAGAAAAACACCTGGCCAATAGGAAACAAGGTGCATACTGCAAGTCAATTGACTAGAATGATACTCCCTTCTCAGGCCATCTCAAAAAGTGGAACTTCTGGTCATACTGTTGGTGTCACAAAGTTCGTTGTACCAAATTCTTGTGTTCTATAAATTTTTGTTGAAATAGATGCTCACTAATATGATTCTTTTTAAAAAGAAGAGCCTTATTTGAAGCCTTTGACTTTCAGCGCGCATTGTGATTTGAACTTGGAAGTAACAGGAAAACAAAAGGAAAAGTATATTTTTAAGGGAAAAAGTCATCAATGCCTCAGATTCAGTAGCATGAAACCTTCACAAGTTTACCATTCAATCCAGAGAAACATTAAAAAAAAAAAAAAAAAAAAAAAACCAAACAAAACAAAAAGACAAATGAAGAACGTGAACTTTTGATTTCATAATATGCAAAGAATAAAGGAAGGGAGGTCTACATACTGATCTTTCATAGGCATGGACGTGACCTGCAAAGACAAGATCAACTCTGTATCGGACAAACCAGCTCTCGAACACAGAGCGCATACTTTCACCCTCCATATAATGGACGATGTTACTACTGTAAATGGGGGCATGCATAAGTACTATCAGCCAAGGTGTTTTTTCTCTATCAACTCTTTTGAGTTCATCTCTCAGCCACCTCCATTGTGGTGTATATTGAACTGTTCAAGATCAGAGCATAGTAAATGAAATTGCACATAGTATTAAAGCTAGCATTGGAAGTATTACACAAGGACATAAAACATGGTCAATGGGAATAAACAGAACACTAAAGCTAGCATTAGAAGTATCACAAATTATCATATCAGGCGGACTGATATATCAGACGATAGTACTGGTGGCTTGTAAAATGGTACTGGTAAGCCAAAAATTTGTACTAACGACCTAAATACTACTCCCTCCGTCCCGGAATTAGCTTTCAAAAACTAGGAGGGAACAAAATTTTAGGTGGGTGGTTTTAGACAAATTTACCCTTGTAGTAATAGAAGGAATAAAAAATAAAAGGGGAATTTTATGTGAGAGATTAAAGTAATAGAGAGATATTATT
>BSSO01002664.1:0-18613 GCA_030267885.1 Mesembryanthemum crystallinum
CTATAGACAAGATGGTTTATTTAGTAATTGTGTTTGCTCATTGTATTAGCCTTAACATTCGACCTTCGGGTTGGATGTGGCGGTCTACGCCTCGGACTTGTTAGTCTGCTTTTCTAATTCGGGATTAGTGAGTCCGGGGTGTGACTGTAACACCCCAGCTTCATATAGAGGCTGCTGGTGCTACCAAGATCCGCTTTGCTGGTTGAGGACTGACCCCACAGACCACCACAAGTCTTTCCAGCATGATTCACCATGCATAACTCATACCATCCCAAATACTACTCCAAGCCAAGCACGCTTAACTGTGAAGTTTCTAAGGAATGAGTTCCCTTAAAAGAAGATGCACCTTGGTGGTATGAGTAGTACCCATCAATCCATTTAAGCTAAATCCTTGGGGTATTACACTCACCCCCACTCAAAGAATGCAACGTCCTCGTTGTGCACGGGCACACATCAAGCCCCAGAATCCACCCCTGCTAGGCGGCTGACCAGGCACTCCTGGCCCAAAGGCACAGCACGCGGTCGCAGGGTCGCTCTGATACCATCAAATCCTTGGGGTATTAGAGTGACACCAGCAGCTCGGTCACTCCGTGCTCGGCGTCCCATCCTCTCGATCACAACATGTTCTTCGTGCCTTGCCACTGCCACAACACGCCTCTCTCGTGCCCACCACTCGGTAATTCTCCCTATTTTTCCCTCATCCCTCTTCCCACTTCACCTTCATTCCCCTTTACTCTTGCTATTTTCCCTGTTATTTTTCCCAATGGCCGGAGACCGACTCCCCACTCCTTCCTCCGAAAAGCCTTATGGTATCACAAATATCAAGACCACTATTCCTCTTATTTTGGATAGAATGACTTAAACTATGATGCTTAGCGTGAACTCTTCAAGACTCATTGTCGTAGCTTAGGGGAGAATGACACAAATTGGGAGAGATTAGATAATTTAGTTAAGATGTGGATTTACGGGACCATATCGAATCAATTGCTTCAAATGGTTCTAACACCATGATATAACCGCTAGGGAGTTATGGGTAGCCCTCGAGAGTCTTTTTCGGGATAACAAGGATGCTTGATCACCATACGGGACTTGTCCATCCAAGACTATGCCCACAAAATTAAAATAATTGCTGATCTTCTCAAAAACGTTGGTGGCAAAATTAATGAAACAAATCTTTTCATGCATATGGTTAATGAGTTGAGTAATAAATTTGACAATATAATCAATGTGATTAAACACCAACAACCCTTCCCCACGTTCCTTAAAGCGCGCTCAATGCTTATGCTTGACGAACAACGGTTGGCCAAGTAGACAAAATTTACCCCCTCCCACTATGATCACCGTTCGTCCTCCCACGTCCTCTATGCCTCCCAACAACCCATGAACCTAACCCCAAGCTTGTTTAGCCCATATGGCCATTATTTTGCCTACCCGCAATACTACCCCGCCTACCCGACTTATGCCCCGACACCACCACCAACCCCTACTGCCCAGCCAACTCCCCCACCGTCCCAAGCTCCACAAACTCCCTTTATAATCGCATCCCATCACGGTGGGCAAAATGGGAAGAAGTGGGAAAATAATAACAATAACCCAGCACTGCATGTTCTATCCTGGCACTGCCTATCACTGCACCAAGTCTACCCGGCCCCACCACGGGTCTGCAGCAGCGCCTATCCACTTCCATGGGCTTGCCCAATCACTCGGGTGGGTATTAGGCACCTGTCACGGCGCTGTGCTGCAGCAGGTGGCCGCTTCGCAGCCTAGCATCGTTGTTGAGCATGGCTCGGGTATGGATCTCTCCGGCATGAGCACGGTCGTTGCTCCTCTCCTGGCCCGAGTCTTCTTGGCCCACGTCCCGGGCAGCAGCCGCACACCGCGCACCTTGCCATCCACAAGGTTGCTCCTCCATGGATGTGGTTTGCGGCAGCTACAACCACATCCACCAAGCCTCTCGCGGAAACCTTTGCGCTCCCTCGTGTGTTTAACACCCTCACTTTGCTGGCCCCGAGTGCCACAGAGTGGCTGATGGATACAGGTGCTACAGCCCATCTGACGACCATTCAGATATGCTAAGTTCCATTTTTATATCGAGCATTAATTCTGTTACTGTTGGTAATGGTTCCCCCATTCCCGTTACACTTGGGACACACAACCTTTAACACATCCTCTCGACCCCTTTATCTTCAAAATATCCTTGTCGCCCCCAAATTATTAAAAACCTTGTGTTTGTTCGTCAGTTTACCAGGGACAATAATTGGGCTGTTATGTTTGACCCTTCTGGTTTTTCTGTGTTAGATTTATAGACTCAGAAAACTCTCCATAAATGTGATAGCACCGGCGACCTCTGCCCCGTCACCTCCACCTCATCGTCCCATCCTCCTCAAGCCTTTGTCAATTACAGCCGCTCGACCTAGCACCATCGTCTAGGCCATCGCGGCGACTCTATCATTCAATTCCTAGATTCTATTGGTTTTATTTCATGTACTACAGACTCTTCCTCTAGTGTTTGTTATACGTGTCAGTTGGGGAAACATGTCAAACTCCCCTTTTACCGTTCAGTTTCGGTTGCGTCTGCTTCTTTTGATATTGTTCATTCCGATGTATGGACATCCTCTATTGAGAGTGTAAGTGGTATTTGATATCATGTTTTATTTTTGGATCATTTTTCACGGCTTTTATGGGTATACCCGCTTCGTCGCAAAAGTGATGTGTTTTCAAAATTCCTTCATTTTCGTTCGTAGGTTCGTACTCAGTTTAACTGCAAAATAAAATCCTTTCAGTGTGACCACGGGGGTGAATTTGATCAAAACCCCATGTATGATCACTTTTCCCAACATGGTATGCTTATTTGTTTCTCTTGTCCACACACGTCTTAACAAAATGGCAAATCCGAGTGCATGATTTGAACTGTTAACAACTTGATGCGCACACTCCTCTTTAAGGCCCATATTCCACCCACCTATTGGGTTGAGGCCTTGCATATGTCCGTCGACCTTCTTAAGCTCCTCATCTCTTCCGCTATTAACATGGAAATTCCCTTCGCCAAATTATTTGGCAAGCCTGTGTCTCACATTCACTTTCGTATCTTCGGATGCTTGTGTTACCCAAACCTCACATCTACCGCACCTCACAAAATTTCCCAATGCTCCACTCCTTGTGTCTTTCTTGGTTACCCTACTCATCATCGCGGGTACCGTTGTCTTGATCTCGCCTCACGCAAAATCATCATTTCTCGTCATGTTGTCTTTGATGAGTCTATCTTCATTTTCTCTCCCCTCTCCCCTTCCCAATCCGAGAGCTATGACTTCCTTGACGACAATACTTCCACTTCCCCCATCTCTCTTACTTTCTTCAGGCTCTGGTTCGAGCCCTTGCAGGTGACCACATCACCCCACACTCGGCCTCCCCCCGAGCCTCGCCTCTCCCATCAACTTCCCCGTCAGATCCTCCCCGACCTGGTCCGCCAATTGTGGTAAGCAATGACCCGTTCTATGAGGCCTTCATCGACCCCCATAGCCTATCCCCGAGCCCTAGCGCCAACCCCACTACCACTTCCCGGGCATCATCCTACTCCATGGTTACCCGGGGTCAACTAGGTATAGTCAAGCCTATTAATCGCCTTAACCTCCATGTATCCACCTCTCCTCCCGTACCCTGTTCCCAGGTGCAGGCTATGAGGGACCCTCACTGGCGTGATGCCATGCAGGCCGAATATGACGCTTTGATTAAAAATGGTACTTGGACCCTGAAACCCCGAACCCCAGGGGTTAATGTGGTTCCTTCCATGTAGTTGTTTCATAACAAATATGATTTGGATGGCAACCTTGAGCGTCGTAAGGCGCGGCTTGTTGCCAACGTTCACTCTCAGCGACCCGGTAATGATTGTGAGGAGACTTTCAGCCCGGTTATTAAACTGGCCACCATTCGCACAATTCTCAGCGTCGGGCTTCCAAGTCCTGGCCCATTCCCCAGCTTGACGTGAAGAATGCCTTTCTTCGTGGCGAGCTCCAGGAGACCGTTTACATGCATCAACCGCTTGGGTATGCGGACCCGGAGCATCTCGACTATGTTTGTCGTCTGCAAAAAGTCCCTTTATGGACTCAAGTAGGCACCGCAAGCCTGGTATCAGCGGTTCGCCACCTACATGACCCGTATTGGCTTCCGGCACAGTCAGCCAGACTCCTCTCTTTTTATTTATCATCAGGGTACTGACATTGCTTATTTGTTGCTATATGTTGATGACATTGTGCTTACAACTTCCTCAGATGATCTCCTCCGCCAGGTCATTGACTCCCTCAGTTCCGAGTTCTCTATGACTGACCTCGGCCCTCTCATTACTTTTTGGGCATCTCTAACACCCGTTCTCCTTCGGGCCTATCTCACAAAATAAATATGCCCTAAAGATCCTTGATCCGGCCCACATGAGCAACTACAAGCCCTGCTCCATCCTCTTCGACACCAAGTCCAAACTTGGCCTTGATGGCCCTCCGGTTGAGGATCCTACCCTCTATCCCAGCCTTGCTGGGGCGTTGCAATACCTCACTTTTACCCATCTCGACATCTCCTATGGTGTCAAGTAGTTGTGCCTCTTCATGCGTGACCCCCGGGAGCCCCACTTCCAGGATCTCAAGCACATCCTTTGCTATTTGTAGGGCATCCTTGATCACGCCCTGCAGCTCCACCCTTCGTCGACTTCGGGCCTTATTGCTTACTCCGATGCTGACTGGGGTGGGTGTCCGGACTCTAAGCGTTCCACCTACGGATACTGTGTCTTTCTGGGGGACAACCTGATATCCTGGTCCTCCAAGCGCCAACCTGTGATATCTCAGTGTAGCGCCGAGGCGGAATATCGTGGCGTGGCCAATGCCTTGCTGAGACTTGTTGGCTTTGCAACCTCCTATTGGAGCTCCAGTGTCCGCTTACTCGTGCTACTCTTGTGTATTGTGACAATGTGAGTGCCGTCTACTTGTCCATCAACCATGTTAAGCACCAACGCACCAAGCACATTGAGATTGATATTCACTTCGTTCGTGAGAAAGTCTCCCTTGGACAGGTCCGCGTCCTTCACGTTCCCTCGGCATCCCAGTATGTCGACATCTTCACCAAGGGCCTCCCTTCTTCCATTTTTTTTTTTCTGATTTTCTCTCCAGCTTGAGCGTCCATGCTCTTTCCGCTCCGACTGCGGGGGGTGTGATAGACAATATAGTGTAATGTAAATTATTTATTTTTGTTATATGTCCTATGGCCCAACCCAATGTATCTAGGGCCTAGTACTCTATTGTAACTCCATATATATTGCTTGTTATCTAATGAAACCCTAAGGGGAATTCTACCTATCTTCAGTAAATTCTGCTCTTATGTCCACTTACTCTTATTGGTACGGTGCTCTATACTTTTCCTACCTACAAATGTTATGAAGCAGCTTACAAGCATCTGTAGGAAATACCTATGGAAAAGGAAAGTTTATTGCCAGTATGATCCTCTAGTATGTAGAAAGAAGAAGGAAAGAGGTTTGGGGCTCAAAGACATTACTCTTTGAAATCAAGTAGTTGCAACTAAACATGTATGGGGAATAGCACAAAAGGCTGATCTCTTATTGATCAAATGGGTAGATCATGTCTATATGAGAGGGCATGAATGGTTGTCCTATCAAGCTCCTCATGATAATAGTTGGGTGTGGAGGAAACTCTATAAACTCTGCAACAGCAGATCATTGCATACATGGCAGGGGTGTGTATTAGTATCTCAAAAGGGTACAAGTGGCTCAAAGGTAACCAAACCATATGTTCTTGGTACAGATGAGTGTGGAACAATGAAAATATCCCCAAGCATTCCTTTATAGCTTGGTTGGTGATCCTTGAAACACTTTAGACTATAGAGAAGCTCAACAAATACAAGATCATTACAGACATTGCATGTCCTCTTTGTGCTTAGATTGTTGAGAATGAGAAACACTTGTCTTTTGAATGTGAGTTCAGTAAGAGATGATGGGAATTATTTTGTGATTGGCTAGGAGTCAAAAGAAGAACCTATCAACTACATAGCAACTGGAAGTGGCTGGTTAGAAGAAAAGCAACAAAGGTACAAAGAAAAGTCATCTATGCTTTATTTACTAGTCTTCTCTTTATAATTTGGATGAAAGAAACAATATGATGTGGAACAGAAAATTAATCAAACCTGTAGTAGCCTTCAACCAACTGAAGAATCAATGCAAAATTAGATCAGGAGCCTTATGCAAGGAGAAAATTAGTTAAGCTAATTGTAATTGGATTAATAGTATTTTTTTTCTAGTTAACTTAATCTTGGAAGCCCTACCTAGTAGATAAGCCATGATTATGGTAACTTGAGTTTGCAACTATTGAAATTTGGATGTTATGGTAGTGTTGCTGTTTTGGTGATTAATGAAGCTTCTTATTTTCAACAAAAACAAAAAATAATCTGAATAGCTCAGTTTCTTATTTAGACATGCATATAACCACTGTAACCATTGGTCCTTTAAAATTTGTTATAAGAAGGAGCATTGTAATCTTTTTATGTTTGTTTAGATTATGACCTGTCATCAATGTAAAGGAAAAGTTATGTCATGAGATGTTTGGAAAAAAATATAGAATTTTTTCCAATGTTAGTTTTAAACAAAATTCATAAGAGAATGTATATATAATTTTAATTTTCCTCTTAGTGATATATTACACCATACGTTGGGTACATGTGGCAATTAGGCGAATAGGGTTGGTTTAGGGGTAATTTTAGTTAGTTTATTGAGATTATAATATTATTCAGGTCAGTTTGGATGTAGTTGGATTGACTCAAGTTTTATTTATGTTGCGTTTTGGGTCAATTTGGATAGGATAAATTTGTATTTTGGATTATAAGTTGCGTAAGTTTGGATTTGATTCACTCATATTTTGGACTAAATCAGATTTTAGTTCATAAGTATGAGCTACGTAGCATTCAGATATTTTGTATCCCTAATTGTATGGTCATTCAAGAAGTGGTAGAGTGTGTGCATTAAGATGTATAGAAAGAACATGCACTATTGCTAGGTGTAAGTATATGATCAAGATGGAGTTAGTTGTAAGAATAAGATAAAGATGGATTGCATCGAGTCATGAGAGTTTTAAAGCTAACTTTTCATCTAAGTGAAAATACCAATTCAAGTTACTTATGTTGTGTTTAGCAAACTTAAATGTTAGTCGTAGTTGTTATGTTCAAAGAGGAAAAAATTTAGTAAACAAGTGAAAGTTGCTATGAGATTATAATAAACTAGCTATTTTGCAGCAAAATTAAAAGATAGTATAGATAGTTTCCTAAAAATAGCTGTAGCTGTAGCTGAAAATTGATGATCTAGCATCGTGTTTGGTTGCTGAGAATTGAACAACTAGCTAAAACTGAAAGATTAAATCTTAAAGTTTAAAGCTCAAATCTAGCTGTTTTGACCATTATAAATTTAATTTTTGACCGTTATAAATAATTTAAAAAAATACTTATTATATATAATTTGTTCTATAAAAAGTGATGGTAAATTTCAGAAATTTTCACACCATCTCTCTATGTTCTCTCTAATTTTATCATCTATTTTAATATCGTAGTTCAAGTTATTTGTTGTTTGTCTCAAAATGAGACAAAATCCTTTTCAAAATGGGTATGTGAATTTTCTTAATTCTGAAAATTTAGGAAATTCTAAAAATACCCATAAACCCCCAAATATTCAAAATGTCCAAAATCCTAGCACACAATATTTCCAAGACCCCCCAAATATACAAAATGTCCAAAATCCTAACCCACAAAATTTCTAAAATACTTACCCACAATTATCAATATCCTAACCCATAAAATTTCCAAAATGCTTAACCCACAAAATTACCCAAATCGTTAAACACAAAATTTTCAATATTTGGGTCAAAATGGCTGGCAATGTTCCTACACCATGATCCGGGAACACCATCTTCAGGCCAATGTCAAGGTCCAACTCCTGGCACACAAGGGTTGGAGTTCATTAATATCAATGAAGTACCACATCATGGTAGAGACGAGGTGCAAAGAGGAACATCATGGAGTAAAGAAGAGGACCGATTGGTATTCACTACTTGGCTCACAATCAGTGGTGATTCTCTAGTGGGAAACGCTGAAACCGGAGATCATTTTTGAAAACACCTCAGAGAATATTACAATCAGTACTGCATAGAAGAATTGGTTGAACGAACATGGAAACCGGTGAAGTCACATTATTTCATGATAAATAAACTTGTAACTGAAATTTATTTATAGTCAAACTGGTTCTGAGTATCATAGCAGATGGTCTTATGATCAAGTTATGAGGTTAGCCCGAAATAAATGGACCAATATACATGGTAACGAGTTCCAAGTTCGAACACGTATGTGAAATAGTGAAGGACGAACCAAAGTGGAAAAGTCAAGGTAATTCCAAAAAGACAAAGATCAACGAATATGGAGCATACACTTCGTCATCAAAAGTAGAGACGAATGATGACGACGATGTTGTTGAAGTACAATAAAGCCATCCCATTGGACAGAAGGCGACAAAGAAGAGGGAAAAAGGTAAAAAGAAACAAGAAGGAGAACCGTCCGAGGTAAATGTAGAAAAGTGGAATAAGTTGCAAACTCTTTCCCCATAAAAATCTTAATTAATTAAGTAATACGAAAACTCAATTAATCAATTAATATGGAACTTTTTTTGTTATTATTTATTAACATATTTTACGAAGTTCAAAATTAATATAAATACAATATTGGGGCTGATTTATATTTTTAGAAACGAAACATAATAGTTATTCAGAAAAATGAAAATGATGATTTGAGTGTGGGTCTCATGAAAAAGTTCAGTGGGGTTTGTTTCAATGGGAATAGGCGTTTGTGTAAGAGGTTTGTGGAGTTATAAAAAGCTGATTTAGGGTTTTTTCAACGAGAAGATGGGGTTTGTGGGATGGAGTTTTGTGGGTTGGTGAGGTAGCAAGCTTCAAACCCCATTGAAAAACCCCTTCAATCGGGATGCCCTAAGAGCCAATCAACAAATGTACTCAAGTACAAGTAGACCCTAGCCTACCCTTTAGCCGACTTAGTCGAATTCTACTTCATCCAAGTTCCCTCAATTGTTAATCTGGCAATTGCCAAAAAAAAATTGGCTCAACTTTAAGCCCGATCTCAACATAATTGGAAACAATATTGTTTATTTGAAATGCTTCTTCTTACAAAGTTAATAGCTACAATCAAACATGTGAAGATATCAACAAGGGTGAGTAATTGGGAATCAAAATTCTCAATTAAGTACACAACACAGGCACACAGACGTAATTTGCTCGATGCATTTTTTCTCATAGGCACATCATTTTCTCTATCATTATGATTTTATCAAAATTACATCTCTATTTAAAATATATGAGGGAGAATCTTTTATAATTTTTTTTTTCCACAAATAAAAGGTAAGGATTTTCCTACAAGGGTACCTTTACCCAATATAGGTAAAAGGTTCATTTTTTTTTTTAAAATTAGCCATTTAGTAAATAATGTCTTTTTGCGAAAAATAATTTCCATGAGATATATTCTTCCACATATAGCTAGGAGATTAAAGAGAGTCTAAATCTTATAAAAGAATGTTTTTTCTTTTTCTCCTAGAAAACCAACTTAGGAAAAATTCATTGATCTCCTTTTAAAAATTATACTCATTATAAGTCACTAGCTGATTTATATAAGGCTCAATTTTAATTAATTTTATGTTTTTGCTATTAAAGCTTAAGGTACATCACACAAGATCAAGCCAAATGATCTCACCCATAAAAAGATGAATGTCACAAAAGACCTAAGAAGGTCTAGAATCACATAAGCGACTAAACAACCAAGGAGGTTTAGAGTTCACAAAAGAACAATAAAATTCAAGAGATATAACTCAATTTAATTATCAATCACACTGATTTTGATTGAAGCATATGAGGCCTTTAAATAGGCAATTACAAATAAGATGACTCTCCAAATTCTACTATAGTTGATAATAGGAATTTAACCAAGAAAAGCAAACAAATAACAACTAAAAAACCATCCTAAAACTACTTCTAAAAATGAGCTGAAAAATATTGCTAGAATATAGTAACAAACTCTTAATAAAATTGAGGTAACAACCTCCTTTAAAAATTTGTGGGCTTGACTGGTTTGGAGGGTTCCTTGGTGCATGCATGTTGAGCTGTCTTCACGCATTGCTTGGCATGCAAGGGCTGGCACGGGCGAGCGGTTAGGGCGTGTAGTGAAGTGCAAGTAAAGAAACAAGTCTTCACATACCTAATTGTTAAACACATTCAAGTTAAGGGAACTCTTAACTACAACTTAATCAAAAACTCTAGCAATTATTCCTAATAATTGGAAAATAGTAATAATTAAAACAACAAAGGTCATATACACCCCCAACGTTACAAGTTTCGGCTATCGATATTGAAAACATGCCATACAAACTCCTAACATTTTGTTTTGGGTCATATAGACCACTTATTAGCCGAAAAGTGGGGGAGTGACTCACACTCCCCGACAATGCAAGTGAGCGAAGAAAAAATAATGATGAAAATAAAAATACGTCATAAACGAAGTACACAACATGTAGAGACTTTTCCATCCTCAAAAAACGACTGTAAGTATTTTCCTATCAAAAAACAAACCTACAAATCAAGATGTATCGAAATCAAGAATATAATTTTTAGTTCCAAACTAAAATATATTCATGGAGTGACAATTATCATCTCCGACTAGCCCTACTAAAGAAAATCTCACAACTCTTCTTCAGCGAAAATTCCGCACCAATCACCAGCAACAAAATTTATCAACTCAAAACCTTGCAAAGTCCAAAGTAAACTCTGCCCTCAGAATTTGAAATTTACATAATTTACAATTAAAGAAGATGTAACTTTAGTAGGAAAAAACGGACGATTACATAATTCTGAAAAAATAGAAGAAAATAATTCAAGTAAATTAAACGAACTTGTAAGGTATTACCTGGGATATGAGAAATTATTTTAGTTAAGAGAAGAGGGCCTCGAGTCACCTTTCATCGACTTTTTGTTCATTGCAATAATGACAACTTTGCCTCTATCCCCTGCCTTGGTATCTACCTTCATCATCTTAGGATTTTTCTCATTTCTCTCCACAAAGTCTTCCTTTTATTGCTCTCAGCTTTCTTCCGTTTCCTTTTGCCTTGTTATGAAACTTCATTTTGCTTCCCAGAATCACCATCAGTTGGAGATGTTACAGTAGCTCCACCAATTATAGTACAAATATCCGCATTAAGACTAGAAAACACATTGGAAATAGCTTCTCCTCCAAATTCAGAAGATTGACCATCAAGTTGAAGATTATTAGACTCCATATTTATAAAACGAAATTATACATAAAGTTAGATTAGACATTAGCATAATGTACTTAAACCTAGCATATTGTAAATCTTTGCCAAGAAATGTGTACAACTTTTGAGCACGTCTTGCAACTATAGCCAAATTGCCTACATTTTGAACACTTTTGCATAAGACCATAGATGGAGACTTTTTTCTTTCTGTCTCCCTTTTGTGCAAGAGCCTTTCTTCGAGCCTTCTTTGGTCTACCAGGCATTTTTCTAATAGGAAGAGGTCTCACTTCAACATTATTTGTTCTCTTCCAAAGATGCTCTCCGTTTATTGGTTCAATGTGGTGGGAATAGATTCTGATTTTTGTAGAAGGTGAGTAGCACTCATGGACATATTGATATTGGCTTCTCTCTTGCCTGCCTAATTGTCGAACAAGCATGCTCACAAGGGGTCCCACTAAGCTGGCATTTTTCACAACCACATGTTTTTTTCCTTTAAACTAACAGCGCATGAATATCTATAACTCCTCAGTTGATATTCATCATTTCCGCTTGGAAATATTTCGTATTTGTCAGCCGTTTCCATTGCATCATTGACCTTCTTCTGTATGTTGGGAATGATTGTCGCTTGACACTTGAGCGCCTTTCTTCTCTAATCCGCTATCCTCTTCATAACATATAATCTAATCTCTTCTAACATACTAATGATTTGCTTTTCTCTTGCTTCATTAATTTTCCCATTAAAGGTATCAACGATGTTGTTTTCATAGGCATCACATTTAACATCATGTGAGAATAAAGCCCTACACTAGTGTCTTGGGTCAATTTTTAACAAATCATTAGCAGCATGCTTGTTGTATGCCTTCAAAGCAGCCATGGCATTATAAAAAATTCTATCACATGTAGCTTTGACACAACTCCAAAAGGCAAGTTTTAATTTTTCTTCTTTGTGGATCTTGCTCCAATTTCCATAAATGTGTACATCGCAAAATCGATGCTCTGCAGCTAGTAATAATTGCTCAATAACAGTACAAAATCTCTATAAAACATAAACAAAGTAAAAAAAAAAGATTATTCTCTGAAAATATAAACAGTACACAACCTCTATACAACAAAATAGCGGAAAAAAAAAGGTACAAACTTGCAGCATTGAGTTATCAAGAGAATGCCTCTTGGCGACCTAATGTCACTAAAGCAAGAGTTCATTTGTGAGACACTATGCAGGGATGCAAGAAAATGCCTCTTGGCAACTTGGTTTCACTAAAGGCTTGGATGCTAGTTTTAGAATATTATTTTAAAGATGTAGTCGTACACACCAAAACAATGATAAAGATATAGACAATAATGTTACTATCTTGATGTGCTAGCATGCCCTATACAAATGTAACTGAACTTAAACATGTTAGAGAAATTACAAATTTATGTGGGGATAAAATTAGAGTCGTGAATAATCACTATTCTTAAGGTAATATTATCCCCCACTATCAAAATAGTTTGCTGTAAGGTTAAGGCTAATTCATCCCCAGGATTACTCTAACGAATAGAAGTCCATATGCAGCAATCCCATGAATTCTCCTATGAACATTGCCATTGTAGAAGAAGAAGGAAGAAAGAGAGATTTTACGATCGCTCGACTTAGGGACCTTCGTTCTTATTTATAGACGACATAAAGTGGTTAATGGTGGTTAACTACCCATGGATAATCACCAAATTAGTTACTTAACTTCCAAAGTGGATAAGTAACTAATTTAACTACCAAAGTGGATAGGAATAAAATTAACCACCAATGTAGTTAAATAACCACCAAATGGATAAGTCTCATATTAACCAATAAAATAACTAATTAATTAATTATGACCTTAGTAAAATAAATATTTCTTCCTTCATTAACTATTGGAAATACTACTTCCAACAATCCCCCACTTAGTCTTAGCAATAGTTGCCAACAGAATATGCATAGATGAAGGTATCTTTCGATTTGGACCCTCACATAGTGTCTACTATTCAAATTTTCAACAAAATCAATGGAAGCATAAAGCATTATTTGAGTCATGATTTCTAATGTTAGAAGCGGAATAGTAACACACACAAACTGTTCATGAATGTTCATAAATTAATTAACACTATTATGGCCATGTGCTCATTCTGGATTCATGGTTATTTACAGAAGTTTAATCTTACTTTTGTTTGAAGCGGCACCACTCCTACGTCCATATAGGTGAAGTTTCTAATCACACATTAGAAATGTTGCATTAAGAGCATATTACTCACCCTTTAAAATAATTAATACACTAGTTTAAATCTCTAAGTAATATACGAGTTAGTAAGAAGCAACTTGTTGTTACCACATTGAACCTTTCTACTAAGGATTATCTTAGAGAAAGGTTGGGTTTCCATTGCTTCCAACTCTATTAAATGGGTTTCAACCCCATTTCCCTTGACGTTTCAAAGACCATATCTTTTGAAAGTCCCTTTGTAAACGGATCCGCTAAATTATTACAAAACCTTACATATACTACAGACATTATCCCATCATATTAATTGTCTCACATATGCATGTCTCAAACTGATATGTCTATGTGGGACCCGGGACCAATCCCGCTCCGTCGGGGGGGGGGGGGGGGGAGGGGGAGTATGAAGGCGTCCCGCATTACTGCATGCACATGGTGTTTTAAGTGTTGACTTGAGGCGTCGTAACCGTTTTTATCATGTTTTGCTTGATTTGTTTTGCAAGGTAAAGAAGTCGCCACCATGTTTTAGGAATATGGAAACCGCGAAGGCATCGAACACGAATATCTAGAAAGATACCATTATCGAGCCAAATGCGCCCTATTCCCTATGTAGGGCGTCACTTCATGTTACCCAAAAGAGACTCGAGTTCGGGGATGTGAGATCTATTCAAATGGATTAAAAGTTTTGTCATTGCATTCACATGATGTTCAATATTTTAGCCCGATTCCAATTTTATGTCTAGGTGGTTTATCACATATTATATGCTAATAATTGTGGTTTAGGCGAGTGAACATGAGATCCATTTCATGCATGATTTATCTAAATCTAGAGAGAAGTCAAGCCAACAAATCACATGATGAATATTATCTAAGAGTTAATCATGATAATAAACATGTTATGCCAAAATAGAAAAATAAATGAAAAATGATGGGAAATAGATCGTCACCAAAGTAGTGTGCCATCGGGATAGCTCCTTGGATTAGAACACCTTTTGCATGAGTATGATCTTGGCAAGATCTCGATGCTCGGGGGATGTAAAGTGGGTGCTTGAATGGTGTTTGATTTTGTGATTCTTGGGTTTGATTTGTGGTGCTTGGGTTTGATTTGTGGTGCTTGGGTGTGATTTGTGGTGCTTGGGTGAATGTTTGGATGAATATGGTTGAAGATGGATGAAGGTGGAGAGGAATTTTTTGGTGGAAGGTTGAAGGAGGTAGATTAGGCTAGCTCTCTCTCTATTTGGGCATAGTAACCTTGTTTTGGCCTTTTTATGATTATGTGGGGAGTTCCCAGTAATCAATTTCGCTTGCTTGATCTTGCCCTTTAAGTCCTCCCTTGAATGAAGGGGTTTAGGACGTACTTATATGTGCCGAAATACGGAAGGAGACAAAGTAAAACAGGCCCGGGATCACATGCTCCTCACCGTCAGACCGGTGCTGAGACCGGCCTGGCGGTCTACCAGACCAGTCCGACGGTTGGAGCTTTTAGCTGTACGATCGTCTTCTAATTGGTCGAGAACTCAAACGTACATTGTAGTTAAAAATCCCAATATGGTATGTATCCACGAATCTGGGTCCATTTGAGATTTCTGAGGGAATTTGGGCGGATATTTGATTCTTTTACTGCTTCATGCTCGGTTTTGTGCCGAAATATAAATACGTCCATAACTTTTGATCCGGTACTCCGATTGAGGAGCTGTTTGAAATTATGGAAAGCCTAGAGCTAGGGCTACATGATGAGAGGAATATTTATGAGAGAGGTTCCAAGGTTGAGATCTTGCCTTTAGTGTTCATCATTTCCAAGTCGGCTATAGTTATCGTCATCGGGCGGGGCGACGACTTAAGAGACACCGATTAGGGTGTCTACAGAAGCCCCCACTTTGGCTGAGCTATGGGGAAGAGCGAAAGTCAAAGTAGTTCGAGACCCGCTTAAGATGGCGAGTCTAGATTGTTCTTGGGGAGGGACATGTGTGTTAAGGTGGATAGCCACCTGTCGGGTGAGAGGAACAAATTGGATTTTATTCTCTCAAACTATTGAAAACCTGTTTTGTGAATGGTGAGTGAAATCGGGTGTAATGTGTGTTGAGGTGAATATCTACCTGTTGAATGAGAGGAACAGATTGAATTTTATTCTCTCAAACTACTGAAAAGGTTTGCCGAAAACCTATTTTGCGAATACCGAGTAAAATCGGGTTTAATGTACGTTGAGGTGAATGTCCACCTGTTGAATGAGAGGAACAAATTGGATATTATTCTCTCAAATTGTTGAAAAGGTTTGTCGAAAACCTTTTTCGCGAATACCGAGTAAAATCGGGTTTAATGTGTGCCGAGGTGAATGTCCAACTGTTGAATGAGAGAAACAAATTGGATTTTATTCTCTCAAACTGCTGAAAAGGTTTGTAGAAAACCTGTTTTGCGAGTACCGAGTAAAATCGGGTTTAATGTGTTTTAAAACTACGTTGGTGATGCTTCACTGGGGAAGGGTTAAATGCTTTATGAATGTTGAGCCATGTCGAGCGCTTCACTGGGTTTTAAGTGAGAAATCACTTTTTGAATGGAAGAGACGGATGAGTTGTCGTACCCTCAAGCTGCTGAAAAAGGTTGTAAATCCTGTTGTGTGGAGAAAGCCTTGCTAGGGAAGGAAGGTTTGTCAAAAAAACCTGCTTTTGTAAATACGTTGTAAAATCGAGTTTAGGATTTGAAGGTTTGAAACCTCTTTTTCATAAAAGACCGAGTTAATCGGTTTTAAGGTTCCCCTAGGGAGGTAAAAAGAATGTTTGTCTTTGCAAATACCGGGTTGAATCGGGTTGTAAGTGAGCTATCACTTGTTAAATGGAAGAGACGGATGGACCACCGCTCTCCCAAACTACTTAAAGTGTTTTGTAAGTTGTTTGCCACTTGTTGAATGAAAGAAATGGATGGACCACCGTTCTCTCAAACTGCTAAAAAGGTTGTTAAAAAAAAAAAAGTGAGTCGTCACTTGTTGAATGAAAGAAATGGATGGACCACCATTCTGTCAAACTGCTAAAAAGTTGTAAAAACATGTTTGGTGTTTAAGTGAGTTGTAACTTGTTGAATGAAGGAACGGATGTGCGGTCGCTTCCTCAGACTGCTAAAAAGTTTTGTTAGAAAACATGTTTTGTAAATATCGAACCAAGTCGGGTTTTAAGAGAAAAAGGTTGTCGAAAAACCTGTTGTGTAAGTACCGAGCCAAGTCGGGTTTAAGGAGGTTTCGTTTGAAAACTTTGTTTTGAAAGTACCGAGCCAAGTCGGGTTTAACACTCCGCGAGGGAGACAAAAAGTTTTGTAAAAGTAACCCCCCTTGACGGGGATGCTTTCAACTCGGATTTGCTCGTGCTCATGCCTTAAGAGTGGGATGCACTTCGTTTTGAAGGTATTTGTTTTGATAGAGTAGGGTGCTCTATTCTTCGATTGCCCTTGTTTGATGTAGAGCTCCCGAGGCACACGAAGAGTATCATGCATGGAGTGTAGATAATGTGTGCGATGTACGAAACAAGGTGCACGGAGCACGTAGTGATAACATGAAGCATGAATGATGACACAAATAAGGACGGACCTTGCTAATGTAACATGGGATGGACCTTGTGAATGCAATATGAAGATAATATGGATGGACCTTGTGAATGTAAGATGGTATTAAGGACGGACCTTGTGAATGTACCACGAGAAGATAATAAGGACGGACCTTGTGAATGCGTGGTGCAATATGGGATGGACCCGGTGAGGGTGTACATGCGACATGGGGAGAACCCGTGAAGTGCTCATGTGATATGGGGCGGACCCGTGAAGTGATCATGTGCTATGGGACGGACCCCGTGAACTGCTCCATTGATATGGGGCGGACCCGACAAATTGTTTATGCAATATGGGATGAACCCGACAAAGTGTTTATGCCATATGGGACAAACCAGACGAAGTGTTCATGCAATATGGGACAGACCCGACAAAGTGTTTATGCCATACGGGACGGACCAGACGAAGTGTTCATGCAATATGGGACGGACCCAAGTGATGAAGATGTGTATGTGATGCAAAATGAGATGTTAACTTATGCAAGGTGTGAAGTATGCGATGTGTATGGGCCTTTGAGGCGATGAAGGGTTCTAAAATGTTATGCTATGCACAAGCTCCATGCGACTCGACCATGAGGTGATGATGGAAGAAGGATGCAATGTAAGAATGCAATGTTTGGGGAGACAGACTTCGAAGCATGGTGCGATATAAGATATGCAATGTTGGGGAGACGGACTTCAAGTGGTAGCTGACTTTTGATTTGTGAAGAAAGTTCATGCCAAGTGTCCCTCGAAGAGCCAAGATTGTCATGAGGAGGGATGGGGCCATGGAGGCGAAGAAGGAGCCCTAACTTTGGAGTGGGGTGACCAATGCTTGTAGTGTCTTCGAGTGTGAAAGACCTTGAGTCGAAGGATGACATTGACTTATGGTTGATGGGAGCGAGGAGCCCACAGTTTGGAATGGATTCGTGAAGTACCTCGTTGTATACAGAAAGGCGGAGGATGCTTTGAAGGAACTATTGATCTAGGGATGCTATCTTTTAAAGGTGAAAGCCCCCACTTACGAGTGGGGTAAACAAGCTCAATGCACCTCATGCTAAAGGACTCGGGGTCCATAAATGTTGGTAAACCATGATAAAAGGGATGAAAGTCCCCAATTTTGAAGTGGTACTCCTGAGGATGCACTTGGTAGATGCCAAAGAATGCTTAGTATCCTGAGAGGTGATGGCTACAGGGGCCCGAGTTTTGAGTGCTAAGACTGATCAGAGGTAGAGAGTCCTGGGTAGAAGTGGGCTGTCATGAAGAGAATTTGGCTAAGTGTTAGAAAACGAAAATATAGGCGTTTTGTGGGAAACCATATTGGGTTTGCAAGTTCGAATCCAAGTCTTAGGCTACATGAAGGGGTAAATCATGGAGATGTCAAGCCCTTAAAATTCTGAGTTGGCTTTAGTGGGTGAACACGTAGGACCTTTAAAAGACTTATGTAATTGAGTGATTATTATGGCCGGGCC
>BSSO01002665.1:0-18608 GCA_030267885.1 Mesembryanthemum crystallinum
GCTCAAGGGAATATTAGTAATAAGTATCAATTGTGATCATCATCAAAACCATCAAAGCACAACAATGAATAACTCATTAACAACTTGCTTTGTCATAATTCATTAACAACTCAAATATTTGAGAACAATTTGAAGACAAGTTATTCATTATGTGCAAATAACTTAAGTAATGCCTTATTCATTATATGGCGAGTAGTTATATATATTATGAGTGTTGAATTTTCACCATTTTTGGGGTCCAACCCTTCCCAAAAGTTTACTAAAAGGGTCCAACCTTTCAAACCTTTAAAAGGGACTCATCCCCTATGAATTATCCAATTTACCCCTCCCCTCAAAACCCAATTCTCTCTCCCCTCCCTCAATCCATCTCTCTCCCCTCTCTCTCCACTGTCCCCCAAATCCCACCACCACCTCAACCTCCAATGTCCAAGCATTTGCTTTCATTGCAAGGCTCCATTGACACATTAGTCGAGTTTGGTATTGTTGTCTTTTTGGTTTGAACCACATGTTTACCCTAATCTTTTAGATCAAGACTAATCATGTTGGCACCGTGTCGCCCCATGAAGAGTTAAAGTCCTCCAAGCAAACAGTTTATCCATTCAACATAATAGATCCCTTAGCCCTGTTTAATGGAGAGTGTTGAACCATTCACACCAACTAGTTGTTGGTACACTAGCTTGGTATGCTAATGAACAAAGAATCATTGTGCATAGGGCATTAACCAAATTTTTTTAAAAAAAAACAAAATTGATCGAATGTTAATAATCAGCATAAAGATGGTTATGCATTATGTGAAAAAATAAAAAAGGTAGAAATGTTTGCACAAGCATGAAATTAACTCCGTCCATTTTTCTCAAGTGTTGTTTTTACTTTTGGACATTAAACTTCAATTGTTATACAAAATACATATGTAAAATTTATAAATATTTAACATTTTCAAAATACATTTCAAAATAAATCCAACAAATATTTTTTCATACTGTAAATTAAAGTATTTTTCGTCACTAATCCACCGTCAAAGTTCATGCAAAAAGCGAAAATGTCATTTAAAGAAAATGAGGGAATAATGATAATGTGTTGACATTCTTTGCACTAACAAAAATAAATTGTTCACACTACTTGAAATTGATCTTGGAATGTAAATCTCCAAAAGCTCATGTTAAAATTGTAAAAATTTGAATCCACCACAAATAATTAGGAAGAGGTTAGACTAGTAATTTGAAAATTTATATCTTTATTTCTAATTTAGGAAGGTGGCCTCAGTATCAATGTTTTTTTTTTTGTGCTAGAGAGGGGCAAAGCGCCGAAATAAAAAAAGAAGAAAAGAAAACGAACTACAAATTACTTGGACGTGATTTACCTTCTCCCATAAAATCTTCATGAAGGATGATGTAAAGAGCATAAGAAGGCTCATCAAAGACTTGAAACTTCAATTCTTGCCAGACACCAAGGTTGGCTAGCCAGTCAGCAGCCCTATTAGCCTCATGATAAGAGTGCTTAACAACAACTTCCCACTTTGGTCTTACAATCAGTTCCTTACTTTTTTTAGAATCTATGTATAAGCATTAGTTGTCCTTCCTCACATTCAAGCAAATGAACCACCACTTCTGAGTCAGCACGTACCACAAGTCATTATACACCACGATTATGAGCCATAGTAAGTCCGTGGCAAACATCCAAGATCTTTGCTCGGTGACGAGTTGATGCCATAATTTGCAGCAAATGCCTCAACAAGTCTTCCATTGCTGTCCCTAAGGATACCACCATCTCCTACTAGACCCGAGTTCCTTTTCGCTGCTCCGTCTGTGTTTAACCTATACCATATATTTCGGATCAAACTTCCCTTCTTTCCCTGTACCCATCATCGTTGGAAAAGAACACTTTCATCCTATCATTGAAATGTTGGACCAAGAAGGCGATTGGGTCGATGGGAATTTCATTAGCTCTATTAAAGATTTTATAGTTGCGCTGTTTCCAAATCCACCACATTGTGGTGGCCAAATTTGCTGCTCAGTGCTCACATTGAACAAGAACTACCGTATCTTCTGGCATTTCTCTATTTTGCTCTTGGTGGAAGCTAATTTATCAAGGGCTTTAGTCTCGATTTGAGGGCCTCAGTCTCAATATGAGAGCCTTTAGTCTTAGTCATTAAGCCAAAACCTTATCGGCAAAAGATCTAGATTTACTGAAAGTATAAATTTAAGGTTATTAGCTCTTTTTGACCTGTCCCTAAACTGGCCTACTTGTTTAAAAAGAAAGGAAAAAAAAAAAAAAATTCCCGTCGATTCTACTCCGTAAACTGGGTGGAGCTCTATTCTTTTCTTCCCCACTTCAAACTCTCTTCTCTCTCTCTTTCTCTCTCCTTACTCCCATCTCACAACGACGCCGGCGACGCCACCATGGGACAAAGCCCGTCGGGCCTAAACCGGCCCCCCAACTCCGGCGACAAGAACCAAAACTCCGACAAAAAAGACAAGAAGTTCGAACCAGCGGCGCCACCATCTCGTGTCGGCCGTAAGCAGCGCAAGCAGCGCGGCCCAGATGCCGCCGCTCGGCTCCCCGTGGTGACCCCACACACCAAGTGCAAGCTCCGGTTGCTCAAGCTCGAGCGGGTGAAAGACTACCTGTTAATGGAGGAAGAATTTGTGGCCAATCAAGAGCGGCTCAAGCCACAAGAGGAGAAGACTGAGGAAGATCGATCTAAGGTCGATGATCTCCGTGGGTCGCCTATGAGTGTTGGGAATTTGGAGGAGCTTATTGATGAGAGTCATGCCATTGTTTCGTCGTCTGTTGGGCCTGAGTATTATGTTGGGATTATGTCGTTTGTTGATAAGGATCAGTTGGAGCCTGGGTGTTCTATTTTGATGCATAATAAGGTAAGTTTCATAGCTAATTGAGTTAGTTATTTAGATTGTATGATGGTGTTTGGCATTGTTATAGATCTAATTTGATATGAGCGCATTCATGATTTGAGTTAGTTTTAGAATCTAGGTTAGTTTAAACCCCGGTACAAGGATTAGGTGTGGCCGTGTGGGTGTGGATTTGAGGGTTGGATGACCCATTAGTTTTGAGTGTTTGTGATGCAAGTTGAAGTGTGTGTCATATTATATCTGGGTGTGGGAGTGTCAAGTAGCATAGAAGAGAATTGTGTGGTTTTGGGTGAAAGTCAAGGTATTGGATATCTTGGTTGAGATTTTTGTTTTTGTTTTGAGGGTTGAGGATTTGGAATAATGAAGTAATCTTTGAGTCTAATGGAGTTAGTGGGTCTATTTGCTTTATGAGTGACAATGTAGTCATATAATGCGGTTTGCTCTGGTGATATGGATGACCATACAGAATTGGGGTGGCACTGATTTGATTACAAACTTATTTTTAGTTAACTTCTTCTATAAGACTATGACAGGGGATATTGTGAAACTTAATCCAGTTTTGCTGACACCTGAATGAATAGTGCAATGTGGAGACCAAATTGGATAATGTGAAGTAAGATGGGTGTTTTGCCAAGCTAAAAGTTCAGGAAACTATTCAAAATTATACGCCAAGCTTGAAGCAAGTCCTGGTTCAAATGTAGGACTTGTTTAGCCTTCAATGATGTTTGCTGGGTGGCAAAGAAGTGGAAGGAGGTTGTAACTAGTAGGGGCTTCCCCAACATAGGGAAATTTTACATAATGAGTCTTACTGTATGTCGTTACTTAGATAAGTATTTGTCAAACCATTTTGTTGCATAAACAGGGGGAATATCTGAGAGTCCTACGATGAACGACAGAAATGTTGCTTCTTTCTTCTTTTCTTTTCTTTTTTTTTTTTGTTTTGTTTTCCTGAGGGCTTTCTGCTCTATATGCGGTGGAGGGTCTGGGTTCCTCGGGTGCTCTTGCTCACTTTAGAGAGGCTCAAGAGTGTTTGAAGCGTATCTCTTCCTTGAAAAGAGGGGGAAATTTACAAAGGAATGCAAAGTTTTGTGTCCTACTAGAGTTAATTTGAACGAAAGGGGGGCAGAAAGAGAGAAGGTTCACAAAGAAACAAATATAGAGGCTTCTGACTTGGGCACCTTGTGGGTAGTGGCTTCCACAAGATGTAGGACAAATGATTTACCACCACTTGGCAGTTTGGGACTCCGAGGAGTCGAGGACAATTCATACAAGCTACTAGTAACTGCTCTACTTGTATTTTCCATAGCCCCTTTGGTTGCTATGCGTAATTCTAGGTTTCTGCCAAGATGGATCTGGAGAGAAGTGAAAATGGTTTTACCTTGGGATCTTCATAAGGCGATTTTTCTCAAATCCTTGCTTAGTTTAAGGCATAAAGATGGCCTTGGTAAGCTTATGGAGAACACTTTCCAACGGCGTAAAACTGATTGGGGTTTGGTTTAACCACGAGGTAAATCTGATTGTAAGCTCTTTCCGTCATTCTTATGTCCATGCTAGCATCGACGGGCGTTATAAAGATAACTTTTAGGTGTCTACTGGAGCTTGAGGTTAGAATTTAGCATGGAGTTGATGTCCTCGAGGGACTTGATGGTTTCACAATGGCCTTTTTGTTCCTTACCCTATATGATGTGCTCAAGGCAGTATTAACCAATTTTGTTGAGCCATGAGACTCATGACCAATTTAAATGAAGGAAAATCCAAAAGCCCATAAAGACTGCCCTTTAATGCTCCAATTCATGGAACATTAGGCTGTCCGCTTTTAATGTGCTCCTTAGAGAAAGTTCCTCTTGGATATAGTTTAACGGAATATTACACAGAATACATTGACTATGTGACAAATCCTCTTCACATGGCTCAATCAAAACACCAACACTTGCTTTAAGACTTCAGACAATATTAATAGAGGGAATTTGCAAAATGAAGTAGGTCGCAAGTCCTCAACACAATTAACTTTATTACCTTTAGGTACGAAAGAGATTGCTGTGTGATTCGCATGTTGAAACTTGTAACGAGCCAATATTCCTCTACAGCTTCAAATATCTACTTTGTGCTTTCCAGAAATGTTTTTTCAAAAAGGTTTCAGATGTAGTGTGTGTACATGTTTATTTTCCCTAGAAGGTGAGGTTCTCATTGGAATTGTTATTGTATCTTCATAAACATCTGCACCAAAGCAGGACTTGGAAACCTTTGCATGGAAACCATCTTGGTAGGGATTCTCTTGTCATTTGTAGGGAAAACAACTTTCTTGATCTCCAAGAGACAGGAGCATGAGTGCTTGTGCATCATTACTTGTGAGAGGACAAAAAGGTCAACCTGATACACTCTAGATTCAGATTCAAGCAGGTCTTTGTTGATTATATGATCAATTATCTTCTGCTTATTATCTGTTCCAAACCATTATTGTCATCAAGAGTTATAATTTTTTGGCAACCTGCTGTTGCCTGACAAACGAGAAGAGAAGATGGGTACTTTTCGTCTTTGCTCAACCAAAGGCCACGGTATCAAGTCACTTTGGTTTGGCCAGTGAACAACAAACAAGGATCTAAGATTAGATACTCTTGGCTTTTATTGAGCTTCTTTAAGAAAATCTCTAGTCTAGACATAATAAAATACATTTTGTAACCCTGAAAGCGTGAGGTGTTTCATATTATGGCCCCATTCTTTTCCCCCTCACCTAGGGAGGTTTGAGGTAACATCCTTAGTTGTTGACCATAAGACTTTTGCACCCATTGAGTTTCTTATGCTTGTTGATTCCTGGAAATCAAAGTTTTGTCAAGGAAGGGCGTGAAACATGATAAGAAAGAAATAAAACCACTCGAACGATTGACAAAAAAGCTAATATAATATAAAATAAATCCTGAATTGGAGGAAAAAAAAAAGGCAAGTCATGTCAAAAGAAAATTAGAAACAAAACATTGAAACAAAGTGAGCGACCCAGTCACTGCATGAGTCAAAGGTAGGTTAGGTGAAAACATATAATGTCAAACTAAAAACAAAAAGTAAAAGGATAAATTAGGTTCCTTATGGGACTTGAACTGTTGTAATATTATCCAGTTCAGCTGCAGGTTATTCACGTGTTTAAATTCTATATTATATTTGTTAGAAGAGTCTAGGGGCCATTGTCACCACATGGTGGTATATAGATTGCAGTCTGATGGCACGTGTGGGTAGCAATGTGAGAAATTCCAACTCAAAGCTGGATTCTGTGGTACACCATTATAAGCCATTTAGTGTGTTCAACTGTTAGTGATGAGAGTAACTGGATTGAATTAGGAGTCATTTGTTAGAAGGTGAAGGTGAATCCAAAATGAACTTTCATTGATGCATGAAACAATTTCCAAATCCTGCTGTATTCTTTTAAGAGATATGCGACATTGCATTTCTAATTTTCTGGTACTGTAACTTCTTCAAATATATCAAAAGGAATTATAGGTTTTTTTCCCCCCTCAAATTTTCTGAAGTTTGTGGGGAGTATTGTAAATTTTTGGATCATCCACGATATTGATGTGTGCGGTGTAGTCTTACTGAATGAGATTCTTCGTTTCTTTTGGTGAAAAATAATCTTGATTTTCAACATATGGTCATTTTCTGTTAGCGTAACAGGTTCATGTATTGCTATGGTAATGCCTATATAGGCCAAGGGTGTATTGGTCTGGGAGTGTGAGAGCTGAAGAAGAAAAATATTTTCCATCAAAAAAAGCCTCTTCCATGTTATAAGATACTTCTATGATCCCACATCTTGTTTTGTATTAATGGTATGTTATGACCTGCTTTCTGTGCTTTCTAGGTCCTTTCAGTGGTTGGAATTCTCCAGGATGAGGTGGATCCTATGGTTTCTGTGATGAAAGTTGAAAAAGCTCCTCTGGAATCATATGCTGACATTGGTGGGTTAGATGCCCAGATACAAGAAATAAAAGAAGCTGTGGAACTTCCTCTCACTCACCCTGAATTGTATGAAGACATTGGGATAAAGCCTCCGAAAGGAGTTATACTGTATGGAGAACCTGGCACAGGGAAGACTTTGCTGGCCAAGGTGAGTTTATACCCAGGATACATCTTTTTAATCATTTAATGCTTGTTCATGCTCAGATGCAAACTCAAGACTCATGAATGTGTTATCGTCTTTCAATTAGTGTGTTTTTGCTGTATAACTAGTATTAAGGTTAGATTCCAATTCCATAATTTGAGTGAATCAAGCAGTAGCAATAGATATAAAATAAAACCCATTCGTGGACTGAGTGCAGAGTTTCCATTCCACACCTAGAGGTATCAATTTTGATACCGCTTACATTCCAGTTTGTTGAACCAAACTCATCCTTAGGAACACGTTCTGGATGTGTTTTCTACTTTTCTTACATCATCTATAAGTAGGGCAAAGAAAAAGCTGTGTCCAAAATACTTCACCTGATGAGCGAACAAACAAGTAAAATAAATTCTTTAACCCTTGCACTTCTTTAGCCACAAAATACAATTGAAGATGTGTAATTATTGTTTGAGCTGTATGTCAGTGTATATGCAGTTCAATGGTACAGAGTAGAGAGACACTCTGCTGAATTTTATTTCATGTGCGCTTTCAAATAAGTTTTTACTGTAGTACTTTGCATTCTAGTCATAGCAGTGAACATCGTTCTCTACTTTACAAATTGCTGAACATGATGTATGGTGTCTAATCTAGGCAGTGGCCAATTCAACTGCTGCAACCTTTCTGCGTGTTGTTGGAAGTGAATTGATTCAAAAATACTTGGGCGATGGCCCCAAATTAGTGAGAGAACTCTTCAGAGTTGCAGATGAACTCTCGCCATCAATTGTCTTCATTGATGAAATTGATGCAGTGGGCACAAAAAGGTGCATATGATCTGCTTTGTCTACTATTGTCAAAGTTATTGGTACTATAGCCTGCTGAATTTTTACATTTCCCCCCTCATTGTGCTCAGGTATGATGCTCATTCAGGTGGTGAGCGTGAGATTCAGAGGACTATGTTGGAGCTGTTGAACCAATTAGATGGCTTTGATTCAAGAGGCGATGTGAAGGTCATACTTGCAACTAATAAAATTGAAAGTCTTGACCCAGCATTGCTTCGTCCTGGGCGAATAGATAGAAAAATCGAGTTTCCTCTTCCAGACATTAAGACAAGGAGAAGGATTTTTCAGGTATTTTGCTTGTTATGCATGCCAGCAGTGCAGGAATTTTGTGCATTCTGTTGTGATTTCGTCAAAATCATAATGGCTTTTGTGTGTGGTGTAGATCCATACATCAAAGATGACACTGGCGGATGATGTCAACTTGGAAGAATTTGTCATGACTAAGGATGAGTTTTCTGGAGCTGACATAAAAGCAATCTGCACAGAGGCTGGCTTGCTTGCTTTAAGAGAGCGACGTATGAAGGTAATAATTATACACACTGCTATGTGAAGGAAATTCTTCTACTTTGGTTGTCAAGTTTGGTTAATGAACTTTTCAACTTGGTACTATTTTTTTATTTGATGAAATCTACTATTGATAATATGTCAATGTTGATACGCCTAATGCTTAGACATTTAGTTTCTCATAAGCTTCTAGCCCAGGTGGTCATCTCATACTCTATATGCACTGGATTTCTAAAGTTTGGAGATAGAGTGCGAGTAGATGTTGGTATCTTTTGCTAAGAGATCTATCATTTAGCAGACCTCTAGCATTGCCGCTGATAAAGATGTTGACACTGCTCTCTCTTTCTCTCTCTGTCTCAATCCCCCTCCCCCTCTCGCTTTAGAGGGTGGGGTGGGGGATGAATGGAGGGAATTAGTAGAAGAGTAGTTTTCGGATACCAAAACAACTCGTGGGCATGAGTCTATTACCCCACATATTTACAGTGGATAAGATGTGGTGGAAGAGCACTTGATAGTGATAAAATAATATGTACACATGTATCTTTGATAATGAGTGAATGGGCCAACTTTGTGTGAGCAAGTTCTCAGGAACTACCTTGTTTCCCTTTCGTCTTTGAAAGGGAAGAGAGGTCCTTTCTTTCAACATGTAAAAGATGAGGGAGGAGAAGGGATTCATATGAGTTCTAGATATATTGATGGATGATTCCGGTTAAAGCTTGTGGTGTTGCTGACAAATGTGAAGCTTTGTTATAGAGGAAAGAGGCTTTTTCAGGTTCTAGATATTGGTTGAGGCCAGAAAGTTTTGATATTTGAAGCTGTGTTAAATTTATGTAGGAGTATATGGTTTTATTTATGGGCCCGTGCAACTAACATAAACATATAAAGAGTGCTTGCTTCTTTGATCACTTGGTTATGTCTAATCCTGTTATTGGAATATTGATGCTGCTACATCACTGCTAGAAGCGAGATTTTGCTAGTTTTGTGTGCAAATATTTTGGTTTGAAAATGGATACCCTTGGGTAATTGAGTTTGTACTACATTATATTGCACATTCACGTACGTCCAGGATGCTGATCAGTGCATATTTGTGATTCAGGTAACACATCCCGACTTTAAAAAAGCAAAGGAAAAGGTGATGTACAAGAAGAAAGAAGGGGTTCCAGAAGGGCTCTACATGTAAAACTAATATATCAGGCTCGTATCCTATTGCAAGGTTGGCTCATGTAGTGCTTTTTTCAAGCTCACGTTCATTTCTTCTTGATACGCTACGGTGGTTTTGAGTAGCTTCAACAATCGATGTTGTTTTCTTAGATTAAGAAAGGCATTGTTTTTTTTATATAAAAAAATTTCTTATTTCATCAATTGTACAGATTTTCTTTACCTGATTTCTGGGTCTTATGCTGTGCAAGTATTCTTCTTTGCTACGAAATTTCAAAGGCAGGCCTCAGTTGAGCTTGATCAAGTTGGAAGTTTGAATGCTTGAACCCGAACATGATTTATTTGGCCCAGTCTTGATATTGCTCTGGATCTCCAATACTTTGGACATTTGACATTTCCGGCTTGAACCTGCTTAATATTTTCTTCTTTTTCTGATGAATCTGGATCAAGGTTTGAGTATTTGAACACTCGACCTTGGTTAAGCGTGGATGAGTCCTTATCCACTCAAAACTCAACCACACCCCCTTGGTTGAGTATTCCTGTTAATTATTCATGCTAAATCTAAACTTGTGGGTAATTTGTTTATTGCTCATATAGACTCATCCTTAAAAATAAGAAAAATTTGATGCCAATATTCCAACTTTTGGGCGGTCCAACAAAAATAATACCACATTCAGAAATTGACAAGAGTAATCCCACATTTACCTCCGTCCCACAATAATGGGCTAAGTGATATCTCCATTAACTCCAAATTACGGAAATGATGACGTAATAGGGGTTAAGAAGTAAACAAGTCAATGATATTAGTAACAAACCCTTACCACATCATCATTTCTGTAATAGGGTGTTAACGAAGATATCACTTAACCCATTATTGTGGAACAAATGTAAATGTGGGATTATTCTTGTCAATTTCTGAATATGGGACTATTTTTGTTGGACCGGCCAAAAGTTGGATTATTGGCATCAAATTTTCCTAAAAATAATTTGGTATTTTTTGTGAGCTATTAGTGAAAATTTGGTACTCCTATAATATTTCTTTAAGTGTAGGCAAAAAGCCATGATACACATAATTGATTAAAAACAATTATTCTTCTATGAGATGGCTTCATGTACGGGACCAGTGGTACTTAGAAGAGGAAAATGTGGTACTTAGTATCGTCAACGCCACCAAGTACCATATTTTCCTCTTTTAGTATCAGACTTCATAATATATGGGATTGCTTCATACAAGTTTTTGTGTTTTACAAAATTAGTCATATTTTTCCTTTTTTTTTTCTTTTTCCAAGTGCTATTTATACCCATATCATCGACATTCTTCTTTCTAGCTAACTCGCTGTTCTTCGACGTTCTCACTCCAAATCAACAATCTATCCTTCACTATAAATGAGCCAATTTTTGTCATTGCAAAAATCTGGATTTAAAGTCTAAATGTGGAAAAGGAATAAGAAGAAAACACACTGTAGTTTCATCATACATCAATAACAAATTAGTAAGTGATTAATTCCCTCCGGCTTCAAAAGTGTGTTACATGCACAAAGCTATACTCATGCTTACTGGGAAGGAAGAGAATTGAAAACAATAAAGAACGAAAGTGAAAGACATGATATTTGGGCAAATGAAATGACCATGATAAAGAATCAACCTGACACTTGTCGCTTAATTATAATTAAAAAAAAAAAAATCATTTGGAGGTTTATTTTATTTATTTATTTTCTTTTTTTTGGGTGGTGCTAATTTGGAGGTTTAAATTTGATTGCTCACAACACGAGATTTTGTAAAAATAAGTAAATTATTCAACCGTTTATTTTTCAAAATTATGCATGTAATTAAGAAGAATTAAGAAGTATAGATGTGTATAAACCTAGTGATGGTGTTGCACCCTATTTAAAGGCATGGTGAAGTATTATCATTAGAAGGAACACATGCATGAGAGAGATCAAAAGAGCTCAATACAATTGAAACTCTCTTAACCCCACAATCTTTTGTCTAAATATGAACCATATCCTTTTTTAGTTCAAAATAAAACACTCTTAAAAATTGGACACTCCTTAACATAGTTAATCAATTAAAATATGTCTTTTTTTTTTTTTTCTTTTTTAGCATTTTCATACAACATTCTAATTAATATTTTACGTTTGTGGTTTTTAAAATTTGGCTATAATAATTTTAGCCAACAAAACTGCATTACCATGCACGTACCTTAAATATCTTTCTCTTGATTCTATATTTATCCATCATCAAACCAAGTTAAATAGGCATCAAAAGCCAACAATTGAAACTCACAAGGAGCTTAGATTAAAGAATCAATAATAACAAATAAATTCGTTTCTTTCGACGAATAAACTCACTCCTTCATCCCGTCTGTCGATCAATTATTATCACCATGGCCTTCTCGAGGAAGAACCTGGCAATCGTTTTTGCTCTGGTCTTAGTTTGCTCCTTGATGGTTGAATCCAATGCCGCTCGAGAAATCGACAACGATGCTCTAAAGAAAGACCTGCCGGCAGGGCCACGGGCCAAACAACGACCTCCCCCTGCCGGACCTTACAAAAGAGGATGCACCAAAGCTGAGCGTTGCGAAAGGCCTAATAACATGGAGGAGCCACTAGATCTCAATGAATCAAATTAGCTTCTAACTATACACATGTAAAAATGGGGCTCTCTTGATCCCCTTTATTAGCTTCAACGTTACGTTGATGCTAGGTAACTTATAGTATATGTATGTATACATGCATGCTCCTTGTGGCAAAATATCATTAGAAGTATGATTATTTGCTAATTAATGTATGTTTATTTATATCTTATTATCTTCAATTTTATGAGTAATAAAAATTTTGAACGACTAATGTGGTTTTGAGTCCAGCAAACTAAATGAAACCGCATGCATCCCGATTATCCTCTTTGATTTTATAATTATTCTTTTATAAGGTGATCTCATGTATGAGGCTTGGTACCTTAAAGAGGAAAAGGTGGTACTAATGATACCACCAAGTATTAAAGGTACCACTTTTTCTTCTTTAAAGTACCAGGGCTCATACAAGTTTTTGTGTTGATTTTATTAGCTTTGTTATGATTTAGTGACGAAGCCAGAGGATGACATTAAAAGGGGCCAAACATTCTTAAAAAATTTCGTACTATTGTTTTGGGAGAGGCCATATAAAGAAAATCAAATTTGTAATGCAACTATATTTTTCATTATACTTTCATGTGTAAAAGATAAATATCAGGAGGGGCCATGGTCACCCCAAGCCCCTTAATAGCTTCATCCTGGTTAGGAAGTACTTCCTCTATTTCATTAAAATCTTTATGCCTTGATTTTACAAAGTCAAAATTTTCAAACTTTGACAATTGACATATGAAAAAGTATAACGATTTTCTAAGTAAATTTTTTTTTTTTTTTTGGATTCATCTTAAATAGTTTTTTTAAAACATTAAAATTTTATAATTTTTTGAGTTTATATAAATTCAATTATTAATGGTCAAAGTATCGTCTTGAAAACCGTACAGGGCATCAAGATTTTGGTAAAACGGACGAATATTTGATATCAAGTTTTCTAATGTACTTGTTCCTTAGCCTTTTGCATATAGAATTGTCATATCTTTCTTATTTGATTGAGTTTAAAATTAATCAAATTAAAGATGATCTAGATTAATCTTAGGGTAACTAAACATATATCAATCTCGATTGCATAAAATTGCTCGGATGAGGTTTATTTAAAGTTTGGAATTATTTTGTTTTTATTTTTATTTTGAGGAAGCATAACTAACAATAGAAATCTAACCCTCAACTTAAAGGCTAGAGAACGTCGTTTCAATCTTATAACTACTAAAACAACATATCACAACCGAAGAAAAAAGAAAAACGAACTACTAATAACATAATTAGGGCATCCCTACTTGGGGATGGTCAATTTGGGATTCCATACATACAAATCCAAAATTCAACCTACATGTGTTGTTGATTTTTAGATGCAAAGGTTTGATTAAATATTTTTGCCAGAATTCACATTTTATGCATGCTATTGTTTAAGAAAGCACTTCTTATATTTTTACTTTTAAGAAACCACCTTTTTAAAGTGTATTGCTATTTTGGAACCACCTTTAAGATAAAATATGCTAATTTTGATCCCTAATTGATCACTAGTCAACTCCAAACTACTAACTGGAGGTAATTCAATGCTCGGAGGTAGTTCAACCATAGTAAAATATTTTAAAAATTTTTGGTTTCTCATACCTTTTTTTAAAAAAATAAAATAGAATAAAACTTTTTTTGTATAAGAAAATCACTTTTTGAAAAGGTGTTTTTTGGAAAAAAAAAAAAAAAGAAAAAGAAAACAGTATCCCAATTGATATGATGTAATTTGCAAGAGAGTCTACATGCTTACATACATTATGTAAGTCACCAAGCATCATCATCCTGTGATATTAGAAGCCTCATTTATGCTCATCTTGTTGGTATGAGTGCATCCTTGGTTATTTCCTTGAAGAAACAATGTAGGCATTGGATTCAACCATCAAGGAGTAACCCAAGACCACAAGATCAATGGGTTGGTTTCAAAGTGTTGATGTTTGATGCCTATTTAAATTAGCTTGATGGTGGTTAATTATAGCAATAAAGGAAAGAAATCTTGCGTACATGAATTGTAATGCGGTTAGGTGTTGCCTGAAATCATGATCGCCAAATGTGAAAAACAAGGATGGATTAATGTAGAATATTAGTACAACCCAGGATGCATAATGCTGACCACTGTTTAAGGTACAAAAGCCTAGGCAACAATAAACACAGATGAACAAGAAATACGGATTTTAACTAGAACTGATCGTGGACGAGCCAGTTTATTAGACCCGTCTGTGTGGCTCAAAACATGGACGAACACGATCACACGGATGAATTACTAATTAAAATATTTTCAAGCCTAGTGAAGACCAATTTTGATTACAAGAGGCAAAAACAAGTTAGCCAGAGGAAAAAAGAAAATACTCAATAAAAGAAAAAAGATGCATATTACTCCACATTGTCAAGTCCCAGAATAAATAAAATAAAATATTTTCTCTCAAAAATCCTTCCAGCATCCGGCAGGGGCGTATGAGGGCAAACTAGAGCACTCATAGGTCCCTCAATCTCACAACTCAAGGACAGCACCAGTGTCATCTATGCCAAAGCATTAGCCACGATTGAACGATAGGATATTTGCTTTTCATACAAGTCGCGGAAAACTTTATACTTGGCATCATGGTACTTCTTTATCTTAGGATCTTTTGATGGATAGATAACCTGCAACATTCAATCAAACAAGCATTGGAAGAATGATGACGCTGCATATGTACAGAATGTTTAACCTTAGATGTGCAAAATAAATGATGTTTACAAAGCCAGAAGATGGCATATTGCAACTGCAATACATGAGTCAGTTATAGCACATGTAAGACCTGTATGATAAGAATGTTATCTAGAAGACATTCTTTGCAGGATATACACATTGCATTTAGTCTCACAAAACAGGCCGAAGATAATGAAAAGGGGAAAAAAGGGAGGGAAACACGACTTCCCTGTTTGCCAATATCAACAACAGTATTCTGAATATTTTCAAATGAACTCTCTAGGGTAAATCTACATACCATAGCAATGCAAGTATATCTGATAACACACTAAAGAGGGTGGTGCATGCAATGTTATTTTCAATTGCATAAAAGATGCTCACTGAAAGAAATACATTATTTCTAGGGGTTAGGCAAGTGGCAAGAAAGATTAACTGGGTAAGTTGGGCCATTGCTAAGAATAGTAAGGGAAAGAGGCAGTATGTTAGTATTAGTTATTACGAGGTGAGAGAGAATGAGAATTATTTCAAGGGATGATCTGAACTAGAAATAATGAACTGAAGATATATGACAGGTGAAAAACGTGAAAACCATCTGCCACGATCACCTTTGGTATGGAAAAGGCAGGGAGGCCTCTTTCCTCTACTTGTCTAAAACACACGCAAGTTGGACTTACCAGCAAAAATATAAGATCAATGGATAAGCTTAAAAGACTACATGTCCTATCTGCAGAGACCATAACTGAAAAATCTACGATGGTCTTTGTCACAGCAGATACTTTACTATTTGAAACATGAAGCACAAACCTTGACCAATTTGACAAGGTCATCCAGCTCTAAGCTGCTTGATAAAAAAAGTCTCCCCTCTCCCCAACAATCCCTCTTTCCATAATTTCAATACACTAATATAATCAATGACCATACAGGAAAGAGTTCAAATGGTTTCCCAACTATAAAACTCTCTCTTCATCTATCTTAAATTTTCCAAAACATGACACAAAATTTTAGCCTACCTGGCCAGCCGCATTCAGGTCCTTCATGGCCTCCTGAAGGCTAGGATATTTCTTTGCTGCAACAGCACCCAGAATGGCAGCACCCAAGAGCACAGACTCATTTTCTCTGGGGAGAATTATTGGGTATCCTGTACAAGAAATAAACCGAAAGAAATATATAAGTCTTTTGCAATAAGCATTGTTAACATGAGAAATCCCCCTTTGCAATGGCTTGAAGAGGCAGTAGAGGACGCACTAGTTCGAGTATTAACTATTACAACAGTGCTATGTTCACATGAAGCACACTGAATATGTTCTGTAGTACTACAAATCAAATAATACCATTCTACTTTTTATCTCTTAATCTCTTGGGGTAAAGGGTGTTTAGGGAAGGTTTGTAGCCTCACTGTAGTATAACTACTATCTTCAATAGAATAATTTTGTGATGATGCTGACATGATGAACCTATCCAGAAGAACAGAAAGCAACAAAGCATACTAAGATATGCTAGCAGTAGAACCTTTTTGTCTTTGAATCTTACATGGCTTGACAGAGAAAGTTTACCCTCAACAGAGATTTTAGAGAGCACATGAAAATTTTAGTGTTTTACCAAAAATGTTCATAAAAGTTTACATGAGATGCTAAAGACATTTTTCTGAAGAGGGGGGACCGGGGGGTTGGACGTGGGGAATGGTTGATGAAGAACAAACCAATAATATCTGCATGCTCTTGTATGTACACGGGGTTCTTTGCCAGTCCACCGCAAGCAAGAAGTGTGTCAATCTGTGACAGAGAACACATAAATGAACAGGGTAGCATAAACTTAAGAAATCAAAAACCAAACCAGTCTTTTCCCCCAAGTTAGTATGGCCACATGAAACTTCAGCAATGAAAAAAATTGTCTGAAATTCAGAGAAGATAGCTGCAACAAAGTTTACATTGGCCGTCAGTTTCCCTAAGCATAATTCTCAAAAAGACTCAGAAGAATGCATTAGCCCTCATTTATATAGTCACATTGCAATTTTAGCTACTGAGTATACACTAAGATTGACTAGCCACACCAAGCCTTCACAGGATCCACATCAAGTTCTTGTTCCTTTTGTTATCTTTGTATTGTTAAACGTTATAAGAGTGACTACCAGCTTATCCACACAAAATTTATCTGCAGTTCTCGAAACCTTTGCAGCAAGTTGTTCCAATTTTCAATCCTCTGTTCTCATACATTTCGTCATTTTCTATACCCCTTCCTGGTCCATCTTTTAAGGCAAATTTACTAATGCTAAAACAATAAGTAGGGTTTCAAACAAACTCATTAGAAATCTTGCAGCCTCATGCAGATCCTTCTTGTAAAATCATTTCACTAGAGGTCCAACCCACATGACACTGATAAGACTCCAAACTTTTCTAAAGGTTTGGTGCTACTTCTTTTGTTGAGGCAGTGGTAATAGATATTATTCGGAAAGGAAACAATTGGAATACCCTTGTCTCCATTAAATCATAGTTTCTGCATTTAAATTAATAGCAATACATTAATCAAGATTTTTCCAGAAGTGAGATCCTCACTAGGTGGTGGTGTCCTTAAATCTAGGTAGTACCTTAGTCTGATTTCAAATCTAACAGATGTTGACATTGTTATATCAAAATAATATTCCCCACATTAACAAGCACTCAGTTTCACTTTCTTGTTCCTTATAGCTGACTCGACAAAGCCCCAACTATGATCTATAATAATTTTTGCTAATACATTGATCTTAAAAACACCTTGCACGTTTTTCTTGATATTCTTGCAATTTGCTCGAAAAGATGAGCCCAATAACGATCAGGCTTGCATAGTTGACTTCANCAAAAAAAACAAAACCAATATAAAAAAGAGTTAAAACAAGCAAAGCACTCTCCTACTATACAAACCATACAAACCACGGAAAAAAGGAGAGAGACTCAATTAAAATGTGCTACCACAACACAAGTATAGGAGTCTATCCTCCTTGACCCTTATTAATAGATTCAATCGACTCAGAAAGAGAAAAGGCTGGTGGGTGATTGAGGAACTATTTTGCAAGGATATCTTGTTCAAAAGAACATGTTTTTAGAATATTGTAGTGTCGAGAAGCAGGATAGTAAACAGAGTAACATGTATTGGTCGCACAGATATACTTCCTCTGATATATATATATATTTGAATAAGTGAAAAACTCAATTGCTATTCATAATGAAATAGTATCTGCAGCCATAGGAAGCTCAAATAAATACATGAGTTCTAGCCATTCATCAGAACAGTCTTAAAATAGTCAGATAGGATACTCAAGAAATGTGAATCAAATTTTGAGTATTAACAAGACTCTTTTACCCTTCTTGTTTGAAGAGTTAAACAATGGCATTCATGAAACTTACTTTGTGACCATTGGCATTGCAGTGCTCTACAATGTGACGTGTGCCATACGCTATACCCTGGACTGTGGCAAGATATAGAAGAGCAAGTTGTTTTTCACTTGTGTCAAGTGTGAGACCACATAACATCCCTTTTGCAGTAGGATCGGCAATAGGAGACCTAAGCCATCACAAAATCTATATAATAAGTTTAAAAGGCATGAATTCAACTACATTGGGACACCTCATATGCCAAGTTGGATGATGACGTGTCATAAAACTTGCTTAGTCAGCAGATTAAACACTAATAATTAAAAGAAAAGACTAAAAAGAATGCATTTCATCATTCACATTTCTGACTAAATGCATATTAATTTATAATAAAACTAATTATTCTTTTTATTTATTACATTACAAGGTATTTAAAGGGTAATTAATTATCCAACTCTCTCACCTTCATTTTTCCAGTTATATTC
>BSSO01002666.1:0-18604 GCA_030267885.1 Mesembryanthemum crystallinum
TTTTAAATTATAGTTTATAAGTTTTCTCAAAATTTATTAGCGACTTCTTTCAATATCAAGTGAGATTGTCACATGGGCGCCATACCCCATCCGGGTCGTGGTCGCTACAGTGGCGACTTCACTGGGGATATTTTTTAAGAGGACGAACCTTGAATGCCAAACTTAAGAATAAATATGTATTAGAAGGTCATTGTTTGCATTTGCATTCATAGTGTGTGTGTGTGTAACCTTTTTACCCTGGAGAGCACTGCATCCTGGCGGATCCACTCGATTCAAGCCGGGAATCGACGGTTGCCAACTCCAACCCATGACGCCTTCTCACCCATCCACTCGATGGGGGGATAACTGGGCATTCTAGTCGTACCATGCATCCCATGGACGACGAAGTGTTCTGTCGTGAGAACCTTACACCCGTAGCCTAAAACCACTTAGGTCACACATAGAACCTTGGTCTAGGATACGGACCTAGGATCATGTGCATCATCATTTTGCAATAATATCATGTTGCTATGCCCGTACATATGATGGATTCTTTGTGTCTACATGCTATGTGAACCATGATTATAGTTTTGCGTTATTCATGAGGGGGAGGGAATGTCTTAAGAGTCCTTGTGAAAAGGGAGAATAGCCGAGTCTCTAGAGTCTCTATGAACGTCTTATTGCATTTAGAGTCATAGGACCAAACTGTTTTATGTGTACCTGTTTGCATCCATTCATACATTAAAAGCATTTTAGAGTGTGTTATAGAAACATTTTAGGTTCATCATTTTGAGTCTTGCATCGTGTTTCAAACTTGTTAAAATTGTCCAGGATAGGGAAAGAAACTATAGTGTGGCAAAGGAAAGAAGATCTACGGCTTCATCCGTACACAATCATAGAGCCATCTTCGCCAAGCTCATCAACCCAAGTCACTCCGTCACCAACACAGCTCACTCCGTTCGCAGCAACAACCATCTCACCAACAGTTACATCACTTAGTTCATCGCCTATCACACCATCCATCATCTCCTGCCGGTTCCCCTTATTTTTTCTGAGTCCGCCAAGTTTCGGATCGCTTGCCATCCCGCCAGATTTTGCAACACGACCCACCATGCTTGAGAACGAAGCAGATGAAGAATATACCCTGAAAGATGGTCCATATGATAAAGGCCATGGGAGATAGACTAATAGAGCAGGATGCGGCCATCAAAGCCTTGCAAGAAGAGAAGAAGAAGTCTGCCGAAGCCAAACCTCAACCCGAAACTTAAAAACCCCAGCCACAAGGGAGTGGTATTAAGCACAGGATCGCTGGAGAAGGAGGTTCTGGAAGTCCCGAGGATGACTACAATGATGATGATTGGGTCTACAATCAGAAGAATAAGAGGGATGAAAAGGTAGATATGCTCAAAAGGATGCTGAAAGACAGTCCTGTGTTCAACAACTACTTTCTTAAAGAAGAGACATGGGATGTTGACATCAAAGGGAAGCTACCCGAGAAGGTGGTCCTCAATGATCTACCCAAATTTAAGGGGACTCAAAATCCACAAAATCACATGAGAACCTTTCTAGCATCCATGGCCTTGAAAGGGATTGATAGAGAGCTTTACGCCCGTCTCTTTCCTCTAACATTGGAAGGTGCAGCTAGTAAGTGGTATAGTAGCATAAAAGCGCTCAAAGTACAAGACTAGAACACGTTAAAGAAGGAATTCCAATTGCACTACAACTACAACTTCGAATTCCCCATGTCCCAACGAGAAATCGAGGTGACTAAACAAGATGAAAATGAAGGATTCACTGCCTTTTTGGCAAGGTGGAGAGAAAAAGCTGCACAAATTGTGAACCATCCATCTGAAAGGGATCAGGTTCAAATGATCATTAAGAATCTCCAGCCCACCTACAACTATCATCTTCGCTTTCAGTCCATCAACACTTTTGCTGAGTTGTATGATGTGGGAATTAGGATCGAGGAGTCCATCCAAGAGAAAGAGAAGAATCAGGGGACTTACAACAAAGGGTACTACAACAACGATAAGAAGCAAACCGGCTCTAACTCGAAGGATGTCAACGCATTATCCGCTCCCACTCGGAGTGGACCAAGAAACTTCTCTGACCTGGGTATGTCATTGACCCTTGCCTTTGAAAGACTATAGAAGCGCGGGCACCTTCAACCCTTTGATCCACGCCCCGATCCACTGGTTGACAAACGACCTAGAAATTGGAATGGCAGGGCCTTTTGCAAATTTCATCAATGCCATGGCCACTGGACCGATCAATGTGGCCGCTTAAGGCATGAGATCCAAGATCTCATAGACGAGGGAACATTGGTGCCGCCTACTACAAATAGGCAACCTAATAGCACGAGTAATCCCCTTGCCTCACATGCAATCTTCACACTAGAGATTGATTACGATACATCCAACTTGATTGTACCCACGGGAACCTCAATTCCAGACATTGTGATCGAAGAAGTGCTACCTGAGGTTCATGTCATCAACAACCCATGGGTCGACAGTCCAAAACAACCAGATGATGAATGGTACTTAGATGAACTTGAGGGTTGCAATGTCAATATGAGTCTGGATACCGATTGGTTTTTAGAAGAAATCTCTTATAATTCCGACCAACAGCAATCCGAAGTCACTAAGGTTGGTCCAGATGAAGAATGGTATTTGGATGAAGAAGACATTCAACATTTGACTAGGTGTGGGAGGCACTATAAACCTTCCAATCTCAAGAAAGGAGGCCCACTCCAGGCCCAAGTGAACCCATCCCAGGTTCAAGCCAAAGAAGAAGTAGAAGAAGATTCAGTCCTTAAACAGCTTAAAAAGACCAAAGCTGACATTACCATATAGCAATTGCTTACAGCCTCACTCAAACATAAGTAGGCCATGTTGGAAGCTTTAAGTAGGATCTAAGTATCACCAGAAACTACTCTAAATAGCTGGTCCATTTGCTCATAATCGAGAAATCTCCATCGGCGATAACATTCACTGATGAGGATCTTCCACCCGAAGGCACCCTTCATAACAATGCACTATACCTAACTGTTACTTGCCTTCACAAGGATGCCACCCGCCTTGGGCTTGAGCTTAGAGACTTCACTACAAGTGTGCAAGGTTTGCGTGCTTATGATAATACAAGAAGGAATGTCCTAGGAACAGTATTTTTGAATGTAACTGCTGGGGCTATAAAGAAAAGGGTGGAATTCCAAGTCATCGACATTCCAGCTACCTTCAATCTTCTTCTAGGTAGGCCATGGCTTCACTCCTTAAAGGCGGTGCCTTCCACACTACATCAAAAGATGAAAATGATAGTCGGGGAAATCGTGATGACTTTGCCCGGAAATTCAATCAGGGTAACCACTACCACCAAGAATGCTTCTATCTTGGACATCCAACATGATAAGAATGATGAAGACTTGTGTGGGTTCATGCTTGACGGGGTATCCCTTGTGGAAAGCGATAAGGCTCCCTTTGAATTCGATCATTACTCAAATCTGAATGTCAATACCATGATGAGGAAGCAAGGGTACTTTCCGGCAACATGTTTGGGCAAGAAGACTATGAAAATCCCAGAGGAGGAAACACATGATCCAACCAGCCACCAATTTAGCTTGGGATACAAGCCCACTATGCAAGAGATCAAGGCAGGGGTGGCTAAACAACGTGCAAAGGCTGCTGCAAAGAGGATGGGAAAAGAGTTTAGGGACCCACTTCAGCCATATCCACACACTCTCAACGGTCAATTCTATAAAGAAGGCGAAAATTTTCCCTACTACGGCTTCTCACAACCCTACTACCTAGCTGATAAGAAGGTGCGGGAGATATTCTGGGATTGCCAGTTGTTAGAAGAGGAAGCACCCCACTTCCCCGACCAATCCATGATAGATTGGGATAAAGAGATGAATAACAATGCATTTGGGTTACTATCTGGAGAAGAAGACGGATGTGACAAAAAAGGATATCAATGGGTTGGCTCTAGCGCTTCAGGAAAACAAGTTTGATCCAGGAGAGCTCATCACTCCGGCTGAAGGAAGAGTAGAAGGATGGAGAAGGACAGTCAATTGGTCTTCCAGAAATGACAAGAAGTTCACCATCACTGTAGGAGAAGGGCCTATGTTTTCCGAGTCTGAATCTGAGATCCAGTTCGAGGAATCCGAAACCAAATCCGAGTCTAGTGAGCCAGAGAGTGGGGATAAGTCTGTTACCAAGTTAGGAAATGTCTTCTCTAATGTTTTTGAGTCTGTTGAGTCTGTTGAATCAATTAAGTCTGCTGAGTCTGTCAAGTTTGTCGAGTCTCTTAATTCTGTTGAGTCTGTCAAGTTTGCTGATGTACTTGCTTCCGATTTTAATGAAATGAACGTGAATTCTGCTTACTTGCCTTGTTCTCCTTCTTCCTCTTCTTTTCCTTGTGTCACACATGTTGAATCCAATAATGAAGAGTTGCCAAAAGATGTAATAAAAGCAATGGAAAATCATGAAAACCGGACCTCTATAATTGAAGAAACAGAAAAATTTAACATAGGAACATAAAATGAGCCACAGGAAATTCAGTTGGGTCGATCACTTTCTCCAGAAGAGCATGCAAGATTCATCGAGCTTCTGAAAGAGTATAAGGATGACTTCGCTTGGTCTTATGAGGATATGCTGGGAATTGATCGTGAAATTGTAGAACACAGAATCCCCTTGTACCTAGATGCCAAGCCGGTAAAGCAGAAATTGAGAAGGATGAAACCAGAGTGGGCTTTGAAAATCAAAGAAAAAATAATAAAGCAACTTGAGGCGGGGTTTCTAAAAGTGGCTCAATATCCAAAGTGGGTGGCAAACATTGTCCTAGTCCCAAAAAACGATGGAAGGGTAAAAATGTGTGTTGATTATAGGGATTTAGATAAAGCCAGTCCAAAAGACAATTTCCCGCTACCCCACATAGACATTCTTGTTCATACTACCACTGGTTATGCTCTTCTTTCGATGGTAGATGGTTGTGTAGGGTACAATCAAATCAAGATGGCACTCGAGGACATGGAGAAGACTACGTTCATCACGACATGGGGAACATTTTGCTATCAAGTGATGCCCTTCGGACTCAAGAATGCAGGGGCGACCTATCAGAGGACAACCACCACCCTCTTGAACGACATGATACATAAAGGAGTGGAGGTTTATGTCGACGATATGATCGTCAAGTCCTTAAATAGAGGGGGGGCACGTTACAGTACTAAAGAAATTCTTTGACCAGTTGCGTAAATACAACGTGCGGCTCAATCCACAAAAATGTGCTTTTGGAGTTACTTCGGGTAAGCTATTAGGTTATGTTGTAAGCACTAGAGGAATTGAGGCCGATCCATCCAAGATCAAGGCCATTATGGAGATGCAACCACCTATGAATGAAAAGGAGATAAGGGGATTCTTAGGCTGCCTACAATATATTAGCCGCTTCATTGCCAAACTCACCATGATTTACGAACCGGTCTTCAAAAAGTTAAAGAAATGGCAAAAAGTCGAATGGGACGAGCAGTGTCAGAAGGCGTTTGAAAAGATCAAAGAGTAATTGGCACACCCACCGGTACTAGCCCCACCCCGCTCAGATTCTCCATTGCTCCTCTATCTCTCGATTACTGACGCAGCTATGGGGCCATGCTAGCCCAACAACAAGGCGCCGAAGAGAAAGCAATATATTATCTGAGTAAAAAGTTTTTAGACTACAACGTACGGTATTCTCCACTCGACAAAACATGCCTCGCTGTGGTATGGGCAACGAAAAAGTTAAGGCATTATATGTTGACCCACTCGGTTCACATAATCTCGAAAATGGATCCCATCAAGTACCTTTTTGATAAGCGTGTCTTAAATGGAAGGACGTCGAGGTGGACCGTGCTCTTGTCCGAGTTTGATTTGAAGTTTGTGCCTCAAAAGTCCATCAAAGGTAGAGCAGTTTCCGATCACCTCGCTGAACACCCAGTTGAAGAACATAGGGATGAGAATTATGATTTCCCCGACGAAGCCATTCTCGTGGTAGAAGAAGAAATGTGGAACATGTACTTCGATGGGGCATCTAATCAAAAGGGATATGGGGTCGGAGTCTTACTTGTATCACCAGAAGGAGCACATACTCCTATTTCAGTAAAGTTGGACTTTAATGTGACCAATAATGCTGCTGAGTATGAAGCATGCATCATAGGGTTAAAGGCCGCAATTCAGTTGGGGGTAAGGGATATCCAAGTGTATGGCGACTCTACACTGATTATTAACCAGATTTCAAAGAAATGGAAGGTTAGGAGTGAGAGCTTGGCACCCTACCAAGTGCATTTTGACAAACTTGTTGAGTTCTTTGAAAATGTCAAATACACTTACCTTCCAAGAGATAATTAGTTTGCTGACGCCCTGGCTAAGTTGGCATCCATGGTCAATATCCCTCCAACCATTCACATGATGCCACTTTGCATAGAATGGAGGGCAAAGCCGTCATTTTGTTATGCCATTAATGATGATAGTGGCTTAGATGAATCTCCATGATACACCGACATCATGAATTACATCGAGAGACAAGAATATCCCATTAATAGTGACTCTCGGCAGCAAAGGGCCATTCGCCTTTTAGTTGCCCAATATGTGATGAACGGGGGAAAGTTGTACAAAAGGTCACCAAATGGGGTTCGTTTGCTTTGTGTCGATGGAAAGGAAGCTCAGGTGATAATAGAAGATGTGCACAATGGAGTTTGCGGACCTCATATGAATGGTCGCATGCTAGCAAAGAAGATAATGCAGTTGGGGTACTTTTGGACTACACTAGAGCAAGATTGTCAAGACTATGTCAAGAAATGCAGAAAGTGCCAACTCCATGCAAGCCTTAATCATGTTCCACCCTCACTACTTTACACTTTTCATTCTCCATGGCCATTCTCGACATGGGGAATTGATATTATTGGAAAAGTCACCCCTAAGCGGACGGGCGGTCATGAATATGTGTTAGTGGCAATCGATTATTTTACAACAGTTTGCCTTAATACAACACTCTTACTTAATAAATACAACACCCTGTAAAAAAATAAGACAATTATACCCGTATTTTATATTTACACCACTTTTGCTCTTATTACCATCTTATAACCCCCTTATTTTCAGTGGTCACGCAAGACTCATTGACGAATTTATTGACAGAATAAGTTTTTACTTAATCAGCCGATTTAACTATTTTTATCACGATGATGGAGAGTAGCGGATATAAGGATGATAGTTTTCAGATTAATTTTCAATTTTGTTTATATGTATTTCATATTTAATTAATTCTCAGGTGAAATTTTTTTAAAAAAATTCCTATCAAAGCTGTGCCGAGTTTAGGCGCAGACCTAGTAAGGCTGCGTCGAGCTTAGGCGCACTCTGTAATCCTGCTGTTGTAAGGCCAATTAAGTACAATTAAGTCAACATCTTTTCTCCTCATTCTATTTTCTTTATTAATTCTTCCTTACTAATTCTTCCTTTAAGTACTTTGTTGCTGCTGCCCTCTAAATAATTTACTGCAATAATGAAAAGGGTGGTGGGGACAATGATGAGTTGATGCTTGGTGAGTGGGTTGTAGGGTTGTAGTGATGTACCAAAGATTGGGGGGTGGATTGTGTTTTAGTTTTTATTTTGTAAAAAAATTGATAGATAAAGGTTAATTTTATAAATAAAAATAGTTAGGGTGTTGTATTTATTAATAAGGGTGTTGTATTTAGCTCACCCCATTTTACAAAGTGGGTAGAAGCCACCTCATATACTACCATTACGTCCAAACACGTGGCAAAGTTTATCAAGACAATCATCATTTGTCGATACGGGGTCCCACGTGAGCTTATTAGTGATAATGGGCCAATTCTAAGAAGGAGGTGTTTACTTTGCTCAAAGAATATAAGATTCAACACCACAAGTCTTCTCCATATCGTCCCCAGACAAATGGAGCCGTGGAAGCAGCCAATAAGAACATCAAGATCATAATAGAGCACATGGCAGAAAATTATAGAGATTGGCCAGAGAAACTCCCGTTTGCACTTTGGGGTTATGGAACATTAATTAGAACGTCCACGGGGGCTACGCCATACTCTTTAGTCTATGGATGAAAGCGGATTTACCTATTGAGTTGGAGATTCCATCTCTACGGGTTGCATTGGAAAGTCGTATATCGGAGGTAGACTCGGTCCAAGCTCGATATGAGGAGTTGCTTATATTGGATGAAAAACGACTTCAAGCATTACACCATGTTCAAGCCTACCAACGTTGTGCTGCAAGAGCTTTCAACAAACGAGTTAAGCCTAGGAATTTAAAGGAAGAGGACTTGGTGCTGAAGGAGATTCGGGCTCCAGTTACAGATCCTAGGGGAAAGTTTCGACCTAATTGGGCAGGCCCATACATTATTAAGAAGATCTTATCAGGTGGAGGTGTCATGATCATGGACATAGACGGGGTCGAGTTTTCGCAGCCCACTAATTTGGATCAATTGAAGAAATATTATGCTTGACATGTGCATGGCTCATTTTGTTCCCTGTGTTGATTTTTAAAAAAAAAAAAAAAAAAAAAAACACAAGTAAATTACATGAACTACGATGGTCTGATTCCTAACTGGATACGTAGGTAACCTCTCACGAGGTCCAACCATATCATTTATTATATCAAATAACTGTTCAGAATCTTTAGAGGTCCAACTAAAATAAACATTGCAAAAAATATTAAAGGCAACAGTTCTAAGGATTCCACAAGTGTTTAGTGCTTCTTAGATTTTTCCTTTGCTTTTTCCTTCCCACGCTTAATCTCCTCCCTGCGTTGATCCTTTGAGCTAGTCCTTCTTGAGTCCTCCCTGTGTGTAGTAGTTGAGTCATGTCTGTCGGAATTTCTCTTAGTAATCCTCAAAGGTCTGTATCCCCTTCTAACCACGTCCTCCCAAGCGTCCTTCTCAGCAGACTTTATCTTCTTTGTGTCCGACGAGGATCCCTCAATCATTTTCCTCTTTCCACTTCCCCTAAGGCCCTTCTCAATGTCTCTCGAACTCCCACTCTTTCGACTTCCCTTCGAATCCCCTTCCTTGTTAGTAACACGAGTAGCAACATAAGCTTCCTTTCGATCTTCTCTCCTGTCTTCATCAGTAGTAGCACGCATCCATTTCAGATAGTGCTCAGAAACAAAGGTGTCAGATACTGCTCCTCTGAAGGAGAGCGGATCGTCAGCAACGGGCAGTGGTTGATGTAGGCTCCCCATGAGCGAATCAAATGACGGGTTATATCTTGCAGACCTGGGGGAATTGAATCCACATGAGGAATTCGTTGATGGTGACCAAATTGCCGCATGACACGCCCTAGAAAATAGAATGTCAGTCTTGTCTGTCCCAAAAGCCTTATGTGACCCACTTCAGGTGCAGCTGTTCGCATTGTCGGAATTCGCCACTAGCTAACTACCCAACGGACTGCAGGGCCACGAATGAAAAAAGTGCGCCATTCTCCGGGAGATTCTTGTAGAAATAACTACCTTCTTGCATTAAACTGTCTAGGCAAGTATTCCTTCACATCAGAGGGAACAGCGATGAGGCGCAGGAGTTCTTGCAACCATATCTGCACACCACAGAATGAGAAAAAAAAAAAAACATCAGTATAAACATTCAACACAAATTTTGCCAAAAAACTACACGGATGTCAAGCAAATTTGTACCTGCAGTAAAAGGGGGCTCCCTGTAAATAAACTGTTTGGGTTACGACGCATCTCATCTAACCCCATGTATGTTTCAGCAACAATTATCTGTGAGGGCAATCGCCCATTTTGCATTTGCTCTACTACTTGGATCAAAGAGGCATCACCCATCCCCCCATCGAAGCCCACAAACAAATATCGACTCAGCAAGCAAAAACAAAGGGCCCCACGGCGGTACCTCTCCCGAATAATATCCCCGGGTTTCAGATGGAGGGCTAAATCTAGCAGCAACAGCTTGCAAATTTACTTGTCTTCCCGTCAATAAATCTAGTGTTTCGGCACGGGTATACCCTAACAAACGTTCAAAGTCTGTATAATATCCTGAGTCTACACTGGGTTCAGTTAGGAACGAATTTTGGGGAAATCCTAATATGGCACTAAATTCCTCGGGCAAAGGGCACAATTCCGTATTTTCAAAACGAAAGACATGCAATTGGGGATCCCAATGTTGTGCAGCAGTTCGCAAAAAGGTCCCAAATTTCTAGTTTGCCTAAGCGTCAGAAGTGTATTAATATGGAATACCTGGAATGCCAAAGGTTCTGTACCAGATAGGGAGTCAACCCACTGTTTCAAAGTCGCTTCAAAATTTTGTGGAGGAGCCATGTTGCAGTTCTTTCAAAGTACTGATGAATTTTGTGCTGACGAATTTTAATGGGTGCTTCTTTACAGTATTTGAGAGGGTTGCATTGTGTTGAACAGTGAAAGGAACAAATGCTTCGACTTCGGCAATTAGAGCGTTATATGTATTTATAGCCACAGCCACGATGAAATTCCACGCGAAATGGGTCAAGCCCACAACTTAGAGAAGCTGCACGGTGGGTCTTTGTGAAGTCTGGACCGCTGCACAGTCTTCCATGAAAGGTTGCATAATCTTCTGTGGGCCACTGCACAGCCTCTTATGTACAGTTGCACAGCTTGTCATTGAGACTCTGGATCCACTGACAGTGTTTCAGGCCCAGATTCACAAGGTACAACTTGCGCCAAAGTTCTACGTGGATCATCACTCGGGGGCTTTTTGCCGGTGCTGGATTGACATGGAATTTGGCCATTTGTTTTGCTTTTCCTTTGTACTTTTGCCCACTTTTAGTATAATTCCCTTAGATCTTGTACAAACAATTAATGTTAATAATATTGTGCATCTTTCTTTGTTATTTTGTTTTTGTTTTGTTTCATTTTTNTCATGTATATAGAAGTTGGCATAAAATTAGCAATTAAATCATATTCGCATCCACCACTAGACAAACACTGTTTCCCCACACTAAGATTCTAGGTTTTTCCACGCTTCCAAGAGTGGAAAGAGTGTTTTGCCACGCTTTGTAAAGCGTGACAAAAATCAATGTGGATAATTTGCCACACTTTTTAGTGTCACATTTTTGTCATGCTTTTTAGTGTCACATTTTAGACACGCTTTTTACTGTGGTTAAATTTACTCTATCCACAGTTTTAAGTGTCATATTTTTGTTGGCCTTTCCAACTACTTTCAAGGTGGAAAAGTATTTACTGTGCTCAAAAGCGTGGCAAAAAGTTTAAGCGAGATTTTTTGAGGTTGAAATAGCATCACAAATTTGAATGGAGATAGAAGTTATAACTATACATTCACCTAATTTAAGTACAAATAAACTATACATAAGATATGTATTTCGCCATTAAAATGAAAAATAAATAGTCAAATATCATTAATAAAGTGATATATATGGCTAAATTTTGTTCGCATAAGCCTTAGAGAAAGTATTACATCTTTATAAAAGGTTCTTCCTACAACGCCTATAAAAAGAACAGTTTTTTGCAGAATAGTAGACAAAATGAGCCATTAGTCCCGAAATTCTTGATTGTCAACTTGAGCGTCTTTGAGTTTTAAGAAGCAAGAGTTCCCACCTCTCTATCCCCTTGATGCAGTGTGATATCCTGCAAAATGCGAACCAAACATATATCGTCACAAATGTAATTACATGAACTAGACAAGAACTTGTGAAAATTTTAAAGAAAACATGGCCGAGTCCCAACAAAGACAGTTTTAGCAATGAGAATTCTTAAGCCCACCTTTTTGACCAAATTTATACACATCACCAGTTTTCCACATGAAAGGCAAGACAATAAATCCAAAGGTCCATCTCAATATTGTCAAGTATCAATAATGATTCCATAATACCTAGCAGGTCAAGCTCACAAAAGCAAGCATGAAGAAATGACACTACCATGATTACTGATCTTTCATCTTAAAGAAACTAAACTATAAAAGCACATAGTTTCTAATAGACCACCAAAAAATACTCAAATCATAAGAATCAAATGAGACAAAACTCATTCGATTTGTCTACCAACCTCAATATCGAATACATCATACTTTCTTTTGAACTACATCTAAAGACAAGTTAAATGGGTGTAAGAAAATAATTGATTAAAAAGAGCACACCATGATCGCAGAGCTTACCTCAATTACAACTGCTTTCTATTTGATTGGCAGTTTTGAACAATTTTTGAACCAACATAGCTGCAATGAAATGCAAAAGAAGAGCTAATTACAAACTGAATAAATTAAAAACCTAAAAAGGAGGGGCTTTAATTGTAAAAGATACACACAATAGTACTCAAGTGCCTTCATAAGATCATAAATAATCTATAACATGAGTTGAGGTAGTTAGAGCAATCACAAACAAATCGGAAATATAAAAAAACTATAATCCCATCCAAGCCAAGCCAAGTAGTGTTGAATCCTACGTCAGTTTGCACACTTGCTTCAGTTCTCCCACTTATGAACACTAGAATAGAAAACCCAACCAAGACTTTTAATTTTCAAGTTATAATTTACTTTCCACCATTCAATACATCCCCTATTTTATTTTATTTTTAAAAACTACGTACAACCTTACCCATTAGCACAATATTGTCATTATGTTTTGAGTATAAAACTTTACTAACACAACACCATCATTACACTTCACAATATGTACCAGTACCAGCATACTTCAGTTAGTTGTTTCTATACAATATAAGATACCATGAAATTCATAGAAAGCATTGTTTCATTCATAAAGAGCACACAATAGGTAATAAGTTAACAATGGATCCCTTGGATTTCTAATACTTTGGGTGATAAATCAGAGTGCAATATCAGCAGTCCTCACATTCCGAGGCAGCTGCAAGAGCACATGATCCACAAGTTGTAAAAAGGTCATGACAATTGACAAACACAAGAAGAAAATCGCAAATACAATCAGTAAGATCATTAACGCTTAAATTAAGCATTTGGCATGCCAGATTCCAGGGTGTAGGCCTCCAGACTATAGTAGGGGATGACTCACAAACCTGCACCCGACAACACTAGAGCGAAAACAAGCTCCACTTGAGCATTTGGATCATTATGCATTGTTCTTGTAAATACAAGTTTGCAACCTATGAGATCAAGGTAGTACATATAAGATTTTAGGAACAGACCTGAAAGTAGCAATCTATACTTCTATATTACTACTATCAAAAGATCAAAAGTTACGTTCATAAAGAAATTGAAGGTAGCATAATTCCAGTTCTTTCTAGAAAGAGATCAATTTCAATAGTCAAGTTCAATGGTATAGAATATTGCCTTTGTATCTTTACGGTTTTTCTTGCAAAGCATTCTTAGGAGGCCACATTTCTTAGCAATGCAAGTATCACCAGGGGTAACTGACGAATCTGCTAACTAGATTTATTGCTTCTTTCTTTCTGTTGGTAAGTTAAAACCTTGCTTGGAAATATCAACTGTTTTCTTCAATAATTTCAAAAACTCCTCTACACACCTCATTTTGACTGTCTTTACCAAACAAAGTACCATCACACTATCACAGTGACGAATTCTCCGCTGGTCCAGTTGAAAAAAAAATCTGCAAAAACCATCCATAATTGAAGCCAAATCAGTTAACTGCTAGAGAGGAAAAACACAAAAAGAATGAAATACAAATATCAGTTTAGTATCCACATGACCTGATATATATATGCAAACATATTACCAGAATTTTCATAAGCCTTGTTGCTAAGTATTCTATAAACTTCTCCATATATCTTGAGGAACAATGACACCTGTTGCCTTCCTATATACATAAATTCTTATTGTATAACACCAAACTCCCCCAGTTATATACACAAATTCTACCCTCTTAGGCATTGGGTTGGGCATTGCACCTTTAAGCTCGTGGATTGAGCTGTACCCATTGCCAAACAAATTTGTTATAGAAAGTCAGAATTTTTCAATCCCTAATGATCCACAAGAAACATTAATGAAAGGGTTTTTGCTACATCTAGCCAACTAGTAGTTTAAGTTGTCAAATTGGAGGGCCCTACTAAGGAAAATGAAAATATATAACTGAAATTGAGTAGCAAAACCACAAGAACTGAAACGAACTGGATTTCACAACTAAAAGGAGAAATATACAATTGAAATCAACATATATTGACAACGTATTGTGAAATAAACAGAATAGAAAGGTAGAGAAATTTGCAAACTAAACTGAAACTGACAAACCGAAAAACGCATAATTCAGCAAATCCTTGAGTAATCAGTGAAATTCAAAGACGATCTAAAAAACAAATTCAATGGAAGTAATATGGACGAAATTACCTAGATCAAGGGTTTGAAATTCACAGTACTGAACAATGACAAGTGAGGCACAATAATTCAAAACGTTTGGCAAAATAACGAGACAAACATAAGAATCAAATTACCTGAATAAAGGGTCACTTGACCATGTTTGATTCTTCACCGGTAATTGAGCTTGTCTCCTTGGAATTATGAATGAACCCTAATATAGAGAAACTGATGGAAAGAGAGAACGATCTGTTTGAGGGTTTTTCTTCGTTTCAACTTTCAAGAGAGTCGATGGGCGATAATACAATAGACAACAAGTGAAATAATGCGCTATTTTATAGCCGGCCCATCACAGGTTTTTACACGCTACAAATCGTGGAAAAGGCGCATTTTTTTCTCTACGCTTCGGTTCGTGGAAAATCTCTACCTTTTGTCTTATAAAATCTCACGCTTTGCATAGCATGGAAAATAAAGCGTCTACTATAGCCTTATTTCTTGTAGTGATCGTAAGCATAAATAATTCATAATTATGGGAATAGCACATTAGTATACATTATGTACATCACTGTGCATCATCATCATCATCATTGGCATATCCCTATCTTGTGGTTGATTGGCCCGATCCAGTACCTTGCTCCCTTACTTCGCCACCTTGGCCCGATCCGGTACCTTGTTCCCATCCTCCGATTCCAAGGGCGCCAAAAAGATAATCTACAAGGCCCGCAGCACTTGAGGATCCACCATAGGAACCTGTGCTCGCACCTGCTCCATATGATTCACGAGTCCATGAAGGCACTCCACCATATGAGTATCGTGGAACCTTAAAGCCATACGAGTCCCGAGGCATGCCAAATAGGGGATCTCCCGTAGAGAAAGCATGAGTTTGCTCATGCATCCCTTGGTCAAACGAATGTCGAGACATACCAAATACCGGGTCACCTGTAGAAAACAAAGGAGGAATCCGGGATGTGGAAAGCGAGCCACTAGATGCATATTGAGACCACCCACTTAGATCTAAGGATGACATGTGTGGGTTACCAGAAGAGGCGCTCCCATGGCTACCTCGCTGAGATACATGACTCAAAACCATGCCACCGCTAAGAGTACCATGAGTGGCACCCACCGAACCTCTCGACACTCGAGGCGGGATGATCGGTGCTCTGGGACGCCGCTCAAGAGGTCCCCTCGAAGTCTCCGCGAAACCCGTTGAAGGACGAAGAGGCGAACGACGCATGTGACTTCCACCAAGCTGCATCTACAAGCCGGTTTACGATTACTCAAGCAAAAATTCATGTATGTTGAGTGCCTAAAGACAAGATTTGTACTTGAGGAGTTCGAATGGGGTGACGAAAGAAAGACGTCACTTCTTGCTTCAACTTGGTGTAAGCTTTCTTCCATGTTGATCCCCAGCGCAGGGCCTTCTTCGCTTGCTCCTGAGCAAACTACAGTAAACAGATATGAGAGTAAGATTTGGTTACGTATAAAGCTATGCACCCCACATAGTTTTTACACATACCCCGGTATATCGCTCGTCCCAACCTTCGATCTCATCATCTCCTATGAGGTTTAAGGTGATAGTTTCTTGTGTCTCGCCAGCACCCTCTAAGCCAAAGGAATAAGAAGGACTCCAAGTAAGAGGTGGATTAGACTACAAAAAAAAAGATGAGAATTAGTGACAGTCGTGGAGTGCACATAATACCAGAATAGTTCACAAATACCTGCACAGGTCCCATCAGCCGCTTGTTGAAAACATCATAGTCAGTATCCCTATCAATGAAATTTTCCACCGCCATAGGCACTTTAAAGCGCACCAAGCGGGACTTTGACAAAGTTTTGATGGTAAACATGGATTTGGGAGGGTCAAGTGGGACCGTGATATTCCAATCACTCAAAGTGCTTTGCCATGTCACCCGTTCCCCGAGGAACCAGAACCATCCGGCAGGACCCTCTAATATGACACGACTAGAGGTCAATCTCTTGGCTTGCTGCAGACGGGGAAGTAAATGCGGCATTCCCTCTAGTTTACACCATGCATGTCAGCGTACCTACAAGGAGCAATCACAAAGTGCGAAAATATTCAAGTGGTAAAAGGAGGTGCAAGCAAGAAACATATGTTATACCTTATTGCGATTGGATGTGTTAAGGGACTCCCGCAAATACGCCAATGAGTCCATGTTCCGCTTCATAATGTGAGCATCAGAAGCCCACCTCGTCATCACAGGAATGGACTCGACGAGGATCGACTGAGAGTCTTTATCCTTTAGCTCAGGGGCTAATGAATAGAAATACTCATAGAACCAGACCTGCAAGAAAAGGCGTTAGCATGTGGAATTTCATGTGATGAATTACGCAATGAAAGGTAAATGAAAAATACCTCATAACCCTCTAAAAGCCAGCCATCACTATATCCTCGCTAGAGGCCCTCGAGAGGTTTCGAAGGTAGAGAATCAGAGTGGAATAAGCCGCCGAACCCCAATCATACCTATGGGTGCCCCGATCCGAGGTCCGCAAATAGAGTGGCACCCAAAAGATAAAACAAGAAGAGTTGAGCTAATTGGATTGGAGTGGTCCCACGAGGAGGATCTGTGAGGTTTGCAAGAAGGATGACTAGTTGAATATCGGGACCCGTTATCATATGAGAAAAGGGGCCAAACATCATCTCTAACTTGTGTTTATCACGATGGAAATTCTCCACAAACGATAGAGGCTGCCCGCCGAAGGGGATATCACATATCACACAAAAATCCAAGGATTTTTTGTTCAACACTACCTTTTATATAGGTTATTTGGCAACTAGATACCTTTTATAAATTTTTTTGTTGAGAACTACCTTTTAAGACCTTTTTTTTTTTCCGTAGAGATACATTTGGCCAGATTCTGGTGAATTTTAATTTTTTATGACCGAAATACCCTCACGTGATAGGCTCTTTCTTGATCGAAATCATTTCCTTCATTAAGAGCTTGAGCAAAATTAATATTTCCCTTCGTTTTCACTGGGAGAAAGAGAAGACACGTGATAACCCACCGGAATCCGGCCTATCACGTGCCTATCATGAGAGGGCATTTCGGTCATAAAAAATAAAAATCCACCGAAACCCAGACAAAGGTATCTCTATGGCAAAAAAAAATAATATTAAAAGGTAGTTTTCAACAAAAAAAATTATAAAAGGTATCTAGTTGCCAAAGAGCCCATATAAAAGGTAGTGTTGAACAAAAAAATCCAAAATCCAATGGAGTGATAGCTATTTCACCCTAAGGCATGTGAAAGATATTTGTTGTATCCCAAAAAACGCTCTGCAAGCGCTCGGGTAATTGAACGGTTTGATTGGATGAAGCCACGAATGACGCTCAGAAGGCCAGAAAATACGGTATCATCTATGAATGCCTTAACACTTGCATCCAGTGTGTCAAAATGTGGATCGGATCTTTGATGTTCCCATAACATTTGAGCTGCTTACTCGCATACTAGTTGCATACATGTATTTTTAGGAAATTAGGAACATGCATATAATTTGAATTTTGCATTTTTAGAATTTTGGTTACATTCATTTACACCCTGTGATATGACATTTTCTTGCATGTATCTTGTGAAAGATCAAATCTCCTCCATTGACCCACTGTCTAATGAGGTCAAATTTCCTGAGTATGTGTTTGGATTTCTGATGTGACCTTGGCTTTTTGGCTTGGGCAATGGCTCCATTATTGTTGCAATAAAAAGCCATTGGTTCAGCCGCCGAGGGCACAACTCCCAGTTCAATGATGAACTTGCGAATCCAGACCGCTTCCTTCACTGCTTTTGAGGCTGCAATGTACTCTGATTCTGTTGTAGAGTCCGCGACGGTGCTCTGCTTGGCACTCTTCCAGGTGACTGTTCCTCCATTAAGACAAAAGACGTACCCCGATTGGGACTGAGAATCGTCTCTGTCTATCTAGATGGACGCATCAGTGAAACCTTTAACTACCAGTTCGTTCTCTCGTCCATACACCAGAAACTTATCTCTCGATCTTTTCAGATACTTCAAGATATTCTTGGCTGCAGTCCAATGCGCCTGTCCTGGGTTGGCCTGGAATCTACTCGTCATGCTAAGTGCATACGAGATATCCGGTTGAGTACATATTATAGCGTACAAGATGGATCCTATTGCCGAAGCATATGAGACATTTCTCATGCGTTCTTGCTCAGCGGAGTTTTTGGGACTCTACCTCTTGCTAAGAACTATGCCACGACTCATGAGTAGGTTACCCTTCTTAGCATCTTCCATTTTGAACCTAGCCACTATCTGGTTAAGATAGGTCTCTTGGCTAAGTCCAATCATTCTTTTTGATCTATCTCTGCAGATCTTGATGCCCA
>BSSO01002667.1:0-18602 GCA_030267885.1 Mesembryanthemum crystallinum
AACAGTTGTGTAATTAAGGCAAGTAAGGGTATATTAGTCATTTTACAGTGCTCCAATACTTTAACTAAGTCAAATAGTTAGAAAAAATCTAACGGAAAAGGAGCTTCATCAACCATTAGGGTATAGAAAATGTTAAAATCTAAGTTCAGGGGTACAAAAAATGTTAAAATCAAAGTTCAGGGGTACCACTGGCATTATTGGAAAAGCGTGGACACCACTGGCATTAGGCCAAAGTTCAGGGGTACCATAGGAAATTTCCGAAAAAAAAAATAACGTCTTATAGCCTTTGTTTCTTTGGAAACGAGCAATACAACATGTTCCTTTCAACTAAATCACACTGAACTGAATGAAATATAAATGAATACTATATTAATATGTGGAAAAAAAGTAAGTTGCATAACAAAAGTGAATTGGATTGTACTGAATTTAATATGGGAACAACTGAACGAGTGAAGCCTTAATTCTGAGGTTACATCTTTCGAATGTGTAGACCATTAACTTTTGAGAGTGGCTGTAAAGACAGTGGGGGAAGTGTTGTGACAAATGGCCTATGGGTTAGCTTTTGACCAAATTCACCCGGCAAATAACTATTTGGTATGTGGCTGATTGAATTGACTTTTGATATCCTCTAAGCTAATGTTTGAAAATCCAATTTTTGGACTCGGTTTGTGGCTAATATTAGTTTGTCTCACAGTAAGTATAGGTTACCAACTAATAAATTATGAATAATTAAATTACACCTTTTTGCAAACAACCACTATAACCAACTATTTCAAATAGTCAATGGTTACCAACTATCAGCCAACTACCAACATCTTATGTCACAAGTATTGCCAAACGAGACCACATAGTTTTATCTTTTATCAGTATGAATTAGTAGAAGTCAATGAGACAATACCCATTTTGACAACGTAAGTCGATATAAATACTTCCTCTAATCGTACATAAATGTCATTTTAGAGCTTTGCACATAGATCAATATATATAAATAATATTTGATAAAATGACTCAAGTATAAAGAGTATGCACTTTTAAATGTGGAGGAAATTTCTCTCTTTAAGCGTGTGATAAGACGCGATTTTTATCTCGCTTATATGAGAAACCATGCCTTGCCTCAAGAATCAACCGGCCTTGTCGCCCCTTTGAATTCTCCTCAATGACCCGGTACTTTAGAATGTGTGGTTACACCTGCAAATGGCGATTTTATCCCTCTTCCTTCGCGAACCCTTGTCGACTGTATATGTAAGAACCCAAGGATTTCATGGTTGAGCAAAGTTTAAATGGTTTGATAGTACTATATACTCATATAACCAAGGTACATCTTATTTCCAGTGAGCCCAAACCTATGAAACTCCACAATTAAGCATACTTGCCTCACCGTAGTATTGAGATGGCTGACCTTTTGGGAAATTTGTCAAAAGAATGTGTGTGAGGACAAAGCATGTTGTAAAAACTTGTGATGGTCTGTAGGGTTAGTCCTCAATCAAGGAAACCGCATATTGGTAGCACTAGCAGCGTGGAGAGGCTGGGGTGTACAATGGCACCAGAGCAACCATGCAACCGCGTGCTAAGTGTACGAGTTAGAAGTGTCTGGTCACCCGCCTAACAGAGGTGGATTCTAGGGCTAGATGAGTGCCCATGCAACGAATACGTTGTGTTCTTTAAGTGAGGGTGAGTGTAATACTACAAGAATTTCAGGGTTGAGATAAACTTAAATGGTTTGATGGTACTACTCATATCACCAAAGTGAATCTTTTTTTTTAGTGAGCCCACTTGTAAAAAACTACACAATTAAGCGTGCTTGGCTGACAATAATATTGAGATGGGTGACCTTCTCGTAAGTTTCTCATGAGTATGCGAGTGAAGATAAAGCATGTTAAAAAGACTTTTGTTGGTTTGTGGGATAAGCCCTCTACCAGGAAAACAGATATTAGTAGCACCAGTAGCCCGTGCAGAGGTTGAGGTGCTATAGTATTCAATATATTCTCAAGGGAGATGAAGGCCATGTTTCTGATGTTTAATCCGATTCAATGTTGAATGATACGAATACTCAAGCAGCTCGAAAACTCATCTTATCTGATAGCAATCGACTCACACAAATGTTGCTGCTGTTGTTCGCGAAAATTGTTAGAAAAAGGCATGTATGACTCTGCAATTTGTGCCCCCTGTACTTAAGGAAATTATATTGTTGTCAAATTGGATGAGTCTGAGCTAATCTAAGAAAATCTTGGAATTAAAGTATGTGATTGGATATGCTGTAGGAGAAACTTCATCGTATATGAACATGACCAAGTTTGTTAAAGTTGTGTGGCACTTTGTTGCTTCGCCTCGCATTTACTTACATGATGATGGATATTTTTTCTTTTGTTTTGAGAATCTAGAGGATCAAGATGTTGTAATGTAGGCAGGCCCTTAAGCTTACACCTTCAACAACATAAGCAATAGTAACCTGATTTAGTGAGATGTCAAGGATTAAATCTATATAGGTTCGATTGCCTGGTTTGCCTTTGGTATACTTGTCTGTGACTTATTGAGCAGAATAGTTAGGATATGTTCTCTTCATGTTATTTTTGTTAATATTTATTGTTAATTTTGACTTTTGTTGAATTTTATTGATTATTGATGATTTTTGTTGATTTTATTGATTTTTGTTCATTCGATTTATTCGACAAAGAGTGACTTGGCTGATTTTTTGTTGATTTTTACTGATTTTTGTTGATTGTATTGATTTTTGTTGATTTATACTGAATTTTGTTGATTTTTTCTATCAACCAGACTAAGATATATTAAAAAACTAACAAGAACATTGGTAGCTGGGATGATGAACTCAAATGGGTTTTGCATAATTAAAGGAAGAAATCAACCAGACTAAGATGTATTAGAATGGGCTTTATCACTAGTACCATGTACTACTTGTGGATGGAAAGAAATGGAAGAATCTTCTAAGGGTTACTAGGGAAGAAACAAACTCATAGTCAAATTGTGGGGCAGATTTAATTGTTAGTTTGCAGTACAAGGCCGAAAGCTGACCAAAAAAATACCAGAGTTCCTAAGCACTCTGGGACTATCTTTGCTATTATGTGAGAATACTTTGCTGTTTCAAGTTATTTTGTATCTATGTGTTTCACTAAGCACATCATGAGTGTGATGAGTGAGACCCTTTCTAAAGTGTGAGCATGCAATGTACTATACACTGATAGTATATATGTAGGTGAACACATAGTTTTCAGGCTCTTTGAGAGATCTTCATGATCCGGTTGTTAATTTTCATGGTGATTAATAAAATCTTCATTTATTGCCAAAAGAAAAAAGAAGTCGTCAAATACTAGTACTTTAATATTGAGATTGTCAACTACATTGGCTAGTAAAGTTCTTGATATCAATATAAAGAGCCTATGTATGAGCAGTGGCGGACCTACGTATACAAGTAAGGGTCAGCTGCTCCCCCATTTAAATTTTTTGTGATGAAGATAGTAATACGCCAATGGAAAATGATACACTACAACAACTATTGCACCCCTATATTGCACTGATTTTACCCTGCACCTCCATACAAGACAAAGATGGATATGAAAAGTAGAAGGTAAAGGAGTAAAAAGGACAACAAAACTGGAAAAGTATTACTAACATTGTGACACTTCACGTGGGACCTTGGCAGCAAACCTAATGTAATACTTCATTTTATAATGAGTCCAACTATGTGTCTCATGAGAAAACACCAGAAACTCTCTTCTCATGGTGACGTGGCAAGTCATTTATGAGTTGGCACGTTGTGTTGGGTGGGTTTTGTTTGGAAAAGTCAAAAGTTGATTAAATGGGTAATTTGTTTAAGAGAGAGTGTCACGTGAGATTGGTTAGTGTGGTTAGAGTAAAGAAGAAATAGAACGTGGTTTTGGGGAAAATCGAATTCATTGGTTCTCATCAGAGAGCAAAATGGAGTTTCCTGTCTGAAGATCTAAAGCTTGGTGAGAGGAGGCGATCGGAAATTTATGTGTCGGTGGAAAATTCATGGGATTAATGCGATGACTGCGTCTTTATCTCGTTAGGTGGGTGTCGGGGTATTGCGACGGTTTTGGCGGTGGAAAGCTGACCCGTTGAAGGCGAATGACTGTATTTTCCGGCGAAGGTAAGTTTATATTCATTTGTGAAGCGCATAATTTGTTATGATTTATAACTAAATTTAATTGGAATTTGTAAATGAACTGAATAGCAATTGAATTGTTAGGAAATTGTAGTTTTTGCAATTGGAGAAGGTCGAATTTTTGATTAACCCTAAAATGGTGATTCGGTTGGGCATGGTTGTTGATTGCAAGAAATCAGTTTCGTGTAACTGAATAATTATGATGAACATGTTCAACTGTTGTAATTGTTTCTGTTTTGATTATTGGTTGAACCGATTTGGTTGGCCATAAAGTACTTGAATGTGAATTTGTTCATGGTCAAAAATATGAGTAAGCAATGTGTTTGTTAACTGTAGTGTTTTTTGAAGTTAGTTGTAGTTGTCTGAAAAGATGGGTGGCAAAGGGCAAGCAATTAAGAAAGGCAAAGCAGTGAACAATGTGGAGACAAGTCGTGATAGAAGGCACCGGCGGCCAGTAAGATTTGTAAAATATTTCGTTTGCATTTATAAGTCAATAATTTGAATTGTATTTGAAGAATTATAATTTGTGTGTAGGTGCCTAACATTAGATCTTTGCCCGAGAAAGTAGCCATCATGAAGCTAGTATTCACAAAAAAAAACAGAGGTAATGGGTAGAGGAAATGGGACTTGGCTCTATAATGGAGATGGATAACTTGAAGTTGGACCGCTAGCTAGCTTTTTGGCTAATGGAGAGGTTTGATAATAGGACGGCGAAGTTGAAATTGAGGGATAATGTGGAGTTGGAAATAAAAGCGAATGATGTAGCTTGGATTTTAGGAATCACGAATGGTGTTCTCCCCGTATCGGAGTTGTCAAATAGGGATCATTTAGTTGTGAACCTGAAAGCGAGATATGAGAGTATTTCGAGGGAGTTAAAAACACCAGAATTGCGGGGGTATTAGCGGCAATGCAGTATTTGAGTGTATTAGGCCCGATATAGAGTATGAAGAGTTTAAGATTCATTTTCTTGTTTATTTGTCGGATACTTTTTTGTGTCCAACTCAGGGGAATCATTTGAGTTCTAGGGTGTTGCAGATTGTCTTTAGCATAGGTGATCCAAATGAATATGATTGGGCTTCCTTTGTGTTGGATGAGTTATTGATTTCAACAAGGAAAGTTAAAGAGAAGAGGGAAGAAAAACAAGCATTAGGTGAAGTGGTCGATCGTGGGGCGTTGACAGGTGGTTATGGTGGTTGTCTTATAGTAGTAGTGGTAAGTGGGAGTGAATTATAATTAAGCTATTAAAAATATGCACTTAATTATGAATGAAATTGAGTTAAATGTTTGATTTATTTATTTAGATATTTTACTTGGATCGGTTGAAGCGAAGGTCAGTGATAGGTTGGGGTAGTAAGCATGGATTTAAGGTGAGGCTATCGGCTTGGACGAAAAAGACAATGGATGTAGCAGTTATTGATGATTATAATGAAGCGACAATGTAGTTTGGGAATGCAATGGTAAGTTTCATTGTTATTGTCTTGTATATATAGAAGAAGACAATATTTGGATCATTTATAGTTGTCGTTTATTGACAATGTATTGTATTATTGTTATTTAGTTGTTAGATGACCCGGATTTGAAGTATGGTGAGAAGCATCCGGACGAATCAAGAGGTCCTTTATACAAGGATATCTCAAAAGTAGAGAGTTTTGCAGTTGTGTGTCACAAGGCATGAAGATAGAATTTTTCGAATTTATACTAGATGCAACTGCAGTACCGGCAATTAATGATTGAACAATATTATTTAGAGAACAAAATAAGTGTATTTATAAAAGTTTTTGGATTAACTTTGTATGAAGGTCTGATGGTAAGCATGATGATATCAGAATGTTGGGTACATTAGATTAGGAGTTAATTGTGCAAGTAACGAATTAGAAAATAACTTACCATATAACGAATGTATGTTTGTCTAATTGTAAAAGGTTAATCCCCGTGAGTTGAAGTACACGAAGAGGTTGAATCAAGTAAATAGGGTGATGAATGTTGTTGATAATACGATGGTGGAAGGTGATGGTAAGGAATGTTTGAGTTTTGCTGTTAATTGTGATTATGTGGTGAATGATGTTGATGATATTGAGGCGGCAGAAAATTTGGATGAAGGGGGGGAGTCAGAAGAAGGGAAAAAGGGCTTCAAAGAGGTTCCGTTTACAAAATAAAGAGGGAATGTCGAAGGAAGAAAATATGATTAAGAAATTGATTATGTATGGTGGGCGTGCTCATTCAGAGAAGGGGTAAGTATATTAATTTAAAAGTTATTTAGAAATAGAAGAATACAAAATAGTGTAGTTGCTAACTTTAAGGGTTTATGTGTAGCTATGTTGTTGTGAAAATTCCATATTTATATGTGACCCGGTTGGAGATGATTTAATTGGTGAAGGCTTTTGGATGGGTATGTGATGCCGTTGTCTGTGTGTGGGCAATTATGAAGAACATGGATTGGCAAGAAGGAGACGTTAGTAGGTTTATCTTTGATCCTCATTATGCGGTAATTTTTTTATTCATGCATCATTAATAATATTATGTCAACTATGCAATAGTATATATAAGTAATGGATATGGTTACAGATGTTATCATTGATAGAGGAACCAGGGACATTCTTGATGAAATGCATTTCATCTAATTTGTTGTTTGCATGTCGAAATGCATCGGCAACTACCGATTGCAGTCCTTGTAATTGTAGTCATGTAAGTGTAGCCACATTATGTGTATTTCATAAGTTAGCGGGATTTTTGATTTGAACACTTTACTAATCGATTTGATTTATATGTTACAAGGTTTTTTTCCCTGTATGTGAATCTAATCATTGGTAGGCGTTGCATTTGGATATGGTACGACAAAAGATATATGTATTTGATTCATCCCCGTCCGATAACTCTATGAAATTGCAAAATATTGTATGTGTACGTAACATATATTTTGTATACAAGTTTGGGATGATAATGAGAGTCTTATTGTTACTAATTTTTGCAGATTGGAAATCTACAATTCCTTGTATCATATATGGTGAAATATGTTCGACTGAACGACTGGGAGTTAGTTGAATGTGTGGTTCTCATCCAAAATAATAAGTGTTATATGTAATAGTTTTTGAAAAATTTGGTATGAAAGGTAGTTATTAAATTGTTACTTTTCTTTAGTCACGGTTGTGGGGCTCATATGATGATTGTGTTGTAGGTTTGGCCGTGCGAGAATGTAGATCATGTTGTGGTAAGTTATATGAATATGTTACATTTAACATTGATAGTGCGTGAATATTAATTGTCATTGTATGTTAGACAAATGATGGATATGGTGTTTGTTTGATTTTTATAATCCAGTTGTATATGGTAGAAGGAGAATCGCTTTTCAAATGGTGAATAGTGCAAGGAATTTGGCGAGTGAGGACGTGTTTTATTAGCAGCTTCCTTGAATTACTAAGATCGACGAAATGAAATGAAATTAAATGCTGTAGTTGGAATCGTGTAATCGTTACTTATGTGGTTTGATGTTTATGACATGGTAGAATAAGTAGGACATGTGAGATTGAATGCAATAATTAATTACCTATTGCAAATGCCCAAAAATATTCCCACTTTCACTTGCGAGTTGTCCTACTCTATATAACGTAATTGGGCATTTGTATGTACAATCAATGTCATTGCCCACAATTGGCAGTATAATCCATCCATGTAATAACTATGAGCCAAATAAGAATTAATGGGCCCAAAATAATAATTATGAAATCCATCCCAAAATTGAGATTGTGATTGGATATATAAGGCATTAACCTTATATGGGCCACATACACATTTAACGAGCTTACATCACATTGAGATAACGTGTCTTAAAATCGCTATTCCATTCAATATGGGTATTGCAACCAATAATGTACCGAAATGGGTCGAAATTTTAAGAGAATATTTCGATTGTTTTGTAATTAATTGCAGTTGGTTGCACGACTTCCTAGTTTGTATCTGAGAGTACATCATAGTTGAAAGTCATTTTAGAGTGAGCTAAAAAATGGCAGTGTTTTTAAAATGTAGAGTAAATTAAGTAAACAGTGTAAATTAATAAGTGATAAAATACATATATTAATGACGGTTTATGACAAACAAGATCTCTTTTAAAAGACTGAACTAATTTATTGATTGGACATTGTTGTTGCATTACAAGTACGAATTACTTAATCAAATAGAACAATTACTCGTTGTCTGAACATTGTTCAAGTTCGTCAAGTTAATCCCTACGCACAATTGCTTCTTGATCCACCACTGCCTCCAGATAAGATTAATAAATGCTGATAATCTGTGTTACTGCAGAAGGCATAGGCGGCAAATTCTTACCAGCTCCTGAGTACAGCTTATTCTTGACATCGTCGTCCATCATTACCCCAGCAATCATTCGACACAACATGCCCACTTTGGCCCGTAGATCTTCAAGTTCTTTGTATTTAAGATTACTTTGATTTCAGAGATCTGTTGCATAACATATAGCATAATGTAAACCGGTATAACAAAGAAATTGAGAAGTGTAGATGTTCACTAACCTTCAGTTCTTTGGTTTTCTCATTGAGACTCGGAAGCCATATTTTTCGACATAGTTAGTGATCGATTTCTATTTGATTTTCATTATGGATACAACTAGTGTTGTAAACGAGACGAGCCGAACCGAGCCGAGTATTGGCGTGCTCGAGCTCGGCTCATTTGAAAATATTGTTGTTCGAGCTCGGCTCGAGCTTGATCGAGTATTACAAACCACTATTCGTACTCGACTCGTGAAATTTTCCCAGTACTCGAACTCGACTCGGTTATGCTCGTTTAGTTAAATGAACCGAGCTCGACTACTCGAGTTGAGCTCGAGCTTTGTAATCGAGCTACTCGTCTCATTATGGGCTCGTTTAACGAAGATCTTGAAGTCAAAAAATTAGCCTAAACATTAATTCCATAAGCTATTATCACACTCAATGACTAAAGCAACAATTTAACATATACAAAAGTAACATAAACCAACAATTTCTACACATCCTAATTCCTGTCATCCATATTTGATCATAAGAAAAAAAAGAAAGAAAGAAAGAAGTTCATCCATATCCAAGTTAAGAAGGCAGCAAGCCAACAACAACTCCAAATAGTAAATAAACAAGTCTTTAAGCAACTCCGAACTCCATAGTTCCAGTTCTGCATTGCTTCCCAAATGTAGACCTTCAAAAGACATATTACTTTTCCTTGTTCTCTTGTTCCTTACACTTGGAAGAAAGAAATAAGTAAGAGATTAGAGAGGTCATTAATATAAAGAGGGAAAAAAGTGAAAGAACCAATATGATACCTTATGTCGCTTCTTTATGCCATAGAAGTTCTTAAGTCAATCCCCACCACACAGCAACATTTGAACAGATTCAGCTCCATTAGATGCTCTTTATGGATCGATAGCGCGACCACCAGCACTAAATGTTGCTTCCGAAGCCACAGAAGTTATAGGGACAACAATGATATCACAAGCCATCCTTGACAAGACACGAAACTTCAGATTATTTGCCCTCCACCACTCCAAAGGATCAAAGTGATCCAACTCATTTTCATTACAAATAACGACTCCATCTTCTAAGTACACATCAACCTACGACTTCAAATTCTCACCAGCATCAGTTCTCCTAATGAACTGATCAAACTTTCTCCTCCCAGTTGGTACCACTTTTCCACCACCATTATTTATATTAGAATTAGAGGAACCACTCAAATTATTCTCACCTTGTCCTTAAACAGTTGTTGAATTCCCGAAAGCCAGCACATATTCATTGAAAAACTGATACATAGCATCTTTAACTTCAGTTTCATACAAACGAGCCTCCCATTCAGCCTTATAAAGAGTTTTAGAATAAAATTCGACAACCTTTATCTTATTTCTAGGATCCAACACAGCAGCTATAGATATTAAAAGATTGCACTCGCCCCAATATTTGTCAAATTTTAGTTTCATCTTGTTTGCCATGTCCCTCATATAATCATCCTCAAATACATTCTTTTCATCTAATAATTCTTTACTGTTAGCAAGCTCGGGAAGAAACAAGTTTGATGTTGGATATTCAGTTCCAATTTAAGAAGATTAACATAAATTAAAAGACAACTAACAAGATCTGAAGATATTATAAAATTCAGAATACGGAAGAAAAATGCAAAAGGCAAATGCAAATTGAAAAATGCAGTATATCAAGAGAAGCCAAAATGCAAAACGGACAGATTGGAGAAGGCAGATTCCAAATTGTATAAGGTAGAAAGAGAAGGATAGAATGCAAAAGAAGGCAGAATGAGTAGGTAGAAGAGTGTACCTGAAATGATCTCAGTGACTTCGTTAAAAGTTTCCAAGAAAGAGCAAACTTTTGCAACTTTCGGCCAATGTTGAACTGATGGATTGTTCTTGTAAGATGTATCCTTTTCTTTATAATATTTGAAAGCATCTCTGAACTCCAAAGCACAATGTAACATTTTGTAGGTTGAATTCCAACAAGTTGGACAATCAAGAATCAACTTTGTAACGGGCAAATTCCTCTTTTTAACAACATCAGCAAACACATTAATCCTAAATGTTGAGCCTCCAATGTATTTAACAAATTCTCGTACGTTATGAATAATGTCTTCTATCCCACTCAACCCATCTTGAACTAAAATATTCAAGATATGAGCACAACACCGCACATGGAAAAATTTTCCTTCAAAAGGCAACTTTGTATAAGACAACAAATCCCTCAACCTTTTCAAGGCTAGGTTATTATATGAAGCATTGTCCACCGTAACAGTAGCCACTTTATCTTCTATTTTCCAATCAAGTAAGCATTGATGAAGCATGTCACACACGGCAGCTCCGTTATGTGGCGGGGGAACAACAACAAAACTCAACACCCTTTTACATAATTTCCAATCACTGACAAAATGACCAGTAACGGTCATATACTCAATCTTTGGACCCGACCTCCAAATATCAGTAGTGACCGAAACTATTTTAACTGAATTCAGCAAATTCATGACTCTTTTTTCTTCGACCTCATAGCTCGTGACACAATCACTTCTACAAGTGTCACGTGACACTTTTGAAAGTCAGGTTGAGCTTCTTTCATCAGCATGTTAAAAACAACATACTCAGCAAACATAAAAGGAAGCTCATGAACCATTATCAAGTGAGACAACAATTCCCTTATTCTAGCTTGATTATATTTCCAAGCCCTAAGTGCATTAACAGACTCGGATTGAGGGGTGACAGTTTGCAAACTCAATTGTTGTTGTCCAGTTGCCATATATTTAGGACATGTTTTCAACTACCTCTTATATTGTGTTGTGGTGCTAGTACGACTTTTCTTTTGGCGATTACCGCAATGTTTACATTTCATCCAAATAATATCGCCAGCTTTCTCCTCAACAAAATCATCACATACCTTGGATACCTTCTTCCTTGGCCTTTTTCCATAAGCAGTAACGTCGGGAGTTTCCATGTTTTCTTCATTTGCTTCATGCCCAATTTCAGGCTCCATGAGTGGAACGGATGACGATTTTGCGCTTGACGGTAGCTCTATCAATGGAGAAGAATCACTAGAATTGTCTACGTTTTCTTATCCACAAAAGGTTGAAAACATACCTACAAGAAATAACAAACTAATCAATTGACTAAATCTTAAATGAGAACAAAATTTAAGTATAAACTCACCTCAAACAATCAACACAGTTGCAAGAAGGAGGCCCTAAATCCCCCTCCCTGAAATGCTAAATAGGCTAAGAACGCACTTTGCCAATAAGAACAGTAACTAAAATAAGTACACATTGATCCATTAAGTTCATTAATACCATATATATACAAACAGAAACATAAAAAGAAATTTTCAAACTACATTACTTAATAACTTACTATAAAGGTTAACTTAAATATATATACACTGCCACAAAAGACCACCAAACCAACTATGTTGTGGTATTGAACATGCAGGCAACATTGTTGTATGATTGTGAGTAATAGATGTTTAACAACAGTACATCTTGCAACATAATTAAGCCTCACACCATTTGACATTAGAAATTTAGATCTAAACAAAATCATTGAGTTTTTAGCATAATCTCAAATTATAAGCAAAGCATGAGAATTTTATGAGCATGTACATGTATAAGGACAGATCCAATTCGAAGTGAGAGAGAGAGAAGAAAAATGAACAAGCAGCTTACTTGTTAGACAGAGGATGAATGACGGGCTTGACGGCGAGGTAGCCGGAACACCGATGATGGCACACAGTCACAATGACGGAAGCTCTATGTCTCTCTCTCCGTCACACTCTTGTCTCTTGCCTCTACCTCTCTCTCATTCTTTGAGTACCAGTTTTGTGGCTTTTGGTTTGATGAAACTGAATGGCCTCCACAATAAAACCCTAAAACCTTAGCAGACTAGTTCTTTTCTAAAAGTTACTAGTTAGCAATTGGCTTGCAGCATTTTAGACCGTTGGATGAAGGATCTTTTACTCTTTTCCTTTCTTATTTTTTGATTAATAACACACCTTTTCCTTTTATTTATTAATTACTTACTAGNTTAATTGTCAATAATTATGTATATACTCAAGCTTTAAACAAGTTCGAGCTCGAGTATTAGACGAGTTATAAACGAGTATTTAATCGAGTTATTAAACGAGTATTTATCGATGTAACACTCTAGCCCAACCACCATAACAACACAACCCACAACGGTGAGAAGTCCCCAAATGGGCCCATAGAAAGGGCCACTTAAGCCCAAAAGGAGAAGGCCTTGTTGTTTAAGTGATTGGACTCTATCACTTATAAACCAATCACACTCCACACATTCTTCCGATGTGGGACTTGGGGTGTTACAATCGAGTCACTTTGTTCACGAGTATATACGAGCCGAGCAGGGGGGTGCTCGTACTCAGCTCATTTAGCTAACGAGTATCAAATCGGTGCTCGTACTCGACTCGTTTATTATTGAGCTAGCCTTGACCGAGCTTTGACTGAGTACATTCGGGAGTCACTCACGAGTGTATTGGCTCGTTTGCAGCCCTACTTAACACGTAGTGTGCGTATTTCAGGTTTGGCGGTATGAGCACTTTCGCTATTTAATTTGGCGCCTGCACCGTGGGCTGATCAGGCTAGGATTCCGGCCACCCGCTCCTGTAGTGCCTGTCTTGAGCGATCTTGGCGACTAAGTGAGATTCGGAATGCTTTGGCTGACTTGCGACCCGATCAGGTGAGGTGGAGGGTCTTTGCGGTACTTTTGTTGTTTTGCTTGGAATTTAACCTGTTTGGTGCAAGTCATTTGGTTTCCTTGGGAGAGGCATTTAGGAGGTGTCAGCACATCGATGGCCTCAACTGAGGGTGACCAGTGGAGGGTGCTGTTGGTGCACCCTTTCGGTTTTGAGTGGTTCTTAAGGGAAAGAGTGATGCGACAACTGATCCCCGACTATGATGGTCCGCATGTTCCGAGGGATCCACCCGATTCCATGTTTTGGAACAAGTTCTTGAAAGATGCGTGGTGTGTACGAGCCATAACGGGAGCTCTTGCGGAGTACTTTTTAGTGCCCACCCCTACAGACATGAGCCACGAGCAGTCCTATGCGGTGTTTGCATCGACCCGTCTGGCCGGAAACTTTCGGTTGGGGGTAAGTGTCCTTCTTTTGCTTGCATTTTATCTTTGTGTGGTGCAATCGGCTAACATTTTGTTCTGAATGGAACAGGCTACCGTGTTGGCGGTGCCATCCATGGTCCATGATGCTGATGTGGAAGATGTTGACGAAAACAACTTCCCGGTTCGTCGACCGTCTCCTTGGTTTGATGTTCCGGCCAAGGTGCTGGATGCAGCGGTCCTACCGGGGAGCCGTGGGGTGAGTGTTTTTGCTTTTGTTTGGTGTCGAGGTTGGAATGGGACTTTGATGTGTCTTTTGCTTTTTTATGTAGTTTGACCGAGCACAGAATCGGCTGGTGGTGAGCATCATCCATACCTACAAGGAGTGGATAAACGATTTGTATCGGCAACTGTCTTGCAATAGGCGGAGCGATGCATCCGAGGTAGATGTTAACTCCCGTGCCTTTTGATTTTTTGTGCGTCTTTTGTTCGTTTGCCATTCTCTGATACCCTTATAACCTGTACAGGTATCTCGGCCAGAGCCTGTTCCCCGACCTTTTGTCGCTAGGCCGTGCTTCGGAGCCGGATGGCGAGCGGGGCGAGTTTTGGAGGGCGTATGCCTGTTCCTCGCGTGCCATCCCATTCTTATCGAGCCTCTAGCGGCTCTGTGGTCAGGAGCGAAGGCGGTCAGATTCCTTCGTCCCGTTTTGGAGTGGGTCGGGACGAGGCTGGGAATTTCGGTCGGGTGCTGGGTACGGCAGGGATGCTCTCGAGTAGCTTCTTCGAGGGGGTTAGTGCCTTTCGACCCGGTGGTGTACCAGGTAGTGAGGGGTTGCCTTCGAGCAGCTTCTTTGAGGGAGCTAGCGGCTTCCGTTCCGGTGGAGTGCCGGGTGGCTTTGTTGGCGGTTCCTTCGGCAGCGCGCCAGGGATACCGTTTAGTGTGGGCTCGGGCGTGTCATTCGATGGTACGCCCTTTGGAGCGGGGACTAGTTCATCGCCGGTGTGACGGTTGGTGCTGACATACCGATCTTCTCGGACGATGTGGCAGGCATGGTGAACTCCTAGTTTGGTGGCGATGACTGGGCTGACTATTATCGGAGTGCCGGCCCTTGGGAGGAGCAATGAGATGTGTCACGTAAGCAAGTATTATAAAATAAAAGAATTAGTAATGGAAAAAAAAATATAGGAGATAATTATGATAGAATTTGAATGATACAAAAAAGCTTAAAGATAAGATATATGAGTTGTAATTATAAGCCTAGTAACAAAACTTATCTTTTAGAAATTAATAAAACCTTTGATTGATATATAAACATGCCGTACGAAAACCCACGATCATATTGAGGGATGATGCATTCTCTCTGTTTCATTATTTTCTTCTTTCAATTTTTTTAGGGCCTTCTCTCTTATTGATTTGCTTGCTTAACTCACCCCTACGAATATATCTTATTCTTTCTTATTCTGTTATTCACTTACACATTTGTGTCAATGTCGCCTCTATTTTGTTTTGGTTTTGTTTACCTTTTATATGTGTTTATGTTATTGTTTATTATATCTCTTTAGCATAGTATCATTGAATTGGTTACTAATCTGTCTTTGTTATGCAAGTTTCAAATACTTAGTTGAGTAATTTTTTCGTCAACCATAGCAATTTTTTTTTTCACTGGTATGTTTTTGTTATCTATCCTACTAATTTATAATTTTATTTATTCTTTAGTATTTGTATTATGACAGATCTTCTTTTATTCCCAATATGTGTAATGAGTTGATTTTTGCCTCTTTAATCGATTAGATTGATCTTTACCATAAAATTCTCTTATATATGATTTGTGTTTTCTTTTTAACCATTTCCGTCTTCCTACATTATTTTGTGTTATCGGCTAGTTCACCGTTATACTAACCATTTCTTTTTTCTTTTTTCTTTTTTTTTACTAAAACTCCATCCGTCCCACTATTAGGGCGTCCACATTGAGAGGAGGTTTAAGGCATGCCACCACACCATCCCATAAACCTTTTCTCCTTTAAACCTCTCATAAACTTCACCACTCCATTGAAATAAACCCCAAAACAGTTTTATGGTGGGACCATAAATCTCTTACATAAACCTCTCTTTCCCATTCAAACAAACCTCTATTAGCTTTATGGTGGGACCATTCAAACAAACCTCTATTAGCTTTTTGGTGGGACCCATACTCAACTTATCATTTATATTTTCCCCAACAACTATTCAAATTTCGTTTTCAGAAATTAAAATTAACCTCGAAATTATATTTACATTATACATATATATATATATATATATATATTTCCATATTAATTTTTTATTAATTAAGATTTTCAGTGAACAACAATTTGCACGAGAAACTGAAATACGATTTTATTACACATTTTTTGAAACGCGTAGATTACATAATTGAAATTGAAGTAATTAAAATAACCCAAACAAAACATAATTTAAATTGACGATAACATAAATAGACTTAACACATAAACATAAGATATTTTTCTAGTTGAGATCGTCTCCGAAACGTTCCCAAATATGTTCCAAGCAAGTCAGCTCGAAGCTTGTGATGGGTTTCTCTGTCTCGGAGTGAGGCATGTCTTTGCAGGTATGCTTAAAATTGGTCAGTGGCCCCTAGAGTAGGTTGCACGGGACGATCTTCTGCGTCATTTCTCCAATTTGTAGTCGGCTCCCCTTCATCTTCAATAATCATATTGTGTATTAAGATGCAGGCATGCATTATATCGCTCAAACGGTGCCTATACCAATAGCGAACAGGGCCACGTACGATGGCCCAACGAGATTGGAGGACCCCGAAGGCTCGTTCAAGATCCTTTCTTGCGGACTTTTGCTTTTCTTTAAATTTCTTTCTCTTCGGATCTTCAGGATGAGAAAAGCTTTAACTAATGTGGTCCATTCGGGGTAGATACCATATGTTAGATAGTATCATTTTCCGTAAGTTCTTTGATTAATCGTAAATTGAACATGAGGAGCAGTACCTTGCAGGACATCATTAAACAATGGAGATTGGTTGAGCACATTGATGTCGTTGTTCGACCCAACCACACCAAAGAATGAGTGCCATATTCAGAGGTCAAATGAAACTACTGCTTCAAGCATGAGGGTAGGAACCCCATGATCACCTATAGTGTATTGGCCTTTCCAACCAGTTGGGCAAATTCTCCAATCCTAATGCATACAATCCAAGCTTCCGAGCATGCCAGGGAACCCATGCCTTTCCGAATGCATATGGAGTAAGCATTGTACATCAGTGGCATTTGACTTTATCAAATAACATTCGCCAAACACCTCGATCACATCTCCATAATATTTGAATAATAAATTCCTACTGACTGATTCAGACATACGAAGATACTCGCCTGTTGAGTCGGCTGGAACCCCATATGCCAAAATTTTGATAGTAGCGGTGCATTTTTGAAGAGGACTGAACTCCAATCTTCCATGACCATTTCTCCTCTGTTGGAAATTAATGGATCACGGTTTGCAACACCTTCAACTATGTGAAGGAACAAGTGCCTTCGCATTCGAAACCTTCACCGGAAATAATTGGTAGGGTACATCGGTTGATCAACAAAATAGGTTTCCATAAGACGAATATGTCCGGCTTCATGATCTCGCTCAATATACCTTCGTCTTTCTCGAGTTGAGGTTCCGCCATCTTCTAGGCTTTCCTCCTGTTCCAACAATATCGCCTCCATTTGTTCGTTAGTATCATCGAATATGTCGTCGTTGTAAAATTGATCCCAATTGATGTTATCCCAGCCATTTGGATTGGGATTGGGATTTTGAGACATTTGGAGTATGAATTTGAAATGTAGAGAGTGATTATGAAAATAATGTTGTGAGGAGTAAGTGAGGCAATGAACTTGTGAGAAATGTTGAGCCTCAGTTACATAGTATTTATAGACCCCCTATAACGGCTAGTGTTTTTATATGTTCATGTCCTTTTTCTGACTTATACTTTTCTAACGGCTGCTTTTTGCACTAGCATCAACTTTTTTTCACTTTCACTTTTTATGATACAATATCATTTTGCAAATAACGGCTAGTTTTGTAACGCATATTTCTTGAAATTTGCTGGTTTATTTGAATTCCGACCATATGTAATGATAAAATAAAAATTAGAAACTAAAATTTACATTAAAGTAGAAGTACATTAATTGAATATAATTTCAAACAATGGGTAGTACTAAAATATCACATAAAAGATAAACTCTCAATTAAATTAACTCCAAATTATAAGAAACTAAATTTTACATCAAACATAAAATTAGAAATTACATAAACTAAAATTATGAATTATGACATTACGAGTCTTGTTTTGCTATGATTCTTCCGCACTCTTTAGTATGATATTGAAGTTGTTGCTCGGTCATACCGCTAGTATCCTTCATAATCAATTCGTGCTCCCTCAATCTATGAATTGCGGCCATTTCTTCATTTTTTATTTGGGAAAGATTTTGCAAACTACACTGTTAGGAATATGGAGCTAAATTCATCAAAGTATAGATGACGAGAAATCGAGAGGAGTCGAGGATGAACCACGGCTGGGGAAGCCCCACCCGGGCGGGTGGGAGTGCGACCAAAAATGCACCCGGGCGGGTGAGCCAACAGAAGCGTGCAGCATGGTATCGGCAGGCCCCACCCGGGCGGGTGGCCCTGCTTCGCGAACGGCAAGTATGGTCAGGCAATTTTCGGCTGGGATTTATTTCTATATTTTGCGTATTATCTTTTCGCTAATATTTTGGCATGTTTCCTAATGGTGTTAGACTACTTCCTAAGGTTGTTTAGGAAGGTAGGGAATCTATGCAATTAGGAAGGTTGTTTGGGGAATGAATTACTCCCTCCGTCCC